>CATIWR010017044.1:0-24744 GCA_949677035.1 Omphalea diandra | reverse complement strand
TTTAAATATTGTTACGTTATTTGAGATTGAAGTATCATTATGCATTTACTTACTGAGTATGCAAACTCACTCTTTTGTATGAAATCTTATTTCAGGAAGAGTAGACTAAAGATTGCATCCAGTATACTTTTCAAAGTCGTTATCTAGCAGTGTAATAGAGGTTGGGCCATTATGTAGTCAGTTAATATTTTAGTTTGATTATTCATGTATGTTTTGTTGTAAATAATTACTAAGTGGTGAACAAGAGACACAATGAAAAAAAAAATTTTTAATCAGGTCTTTTAAATGACAATGGATAGACTTAAAGAGAAATTTAAATGATTATTAAATGGGGTGTGACAATTAATGATTCACCAGTTTTTGTCACCCATTTAGTCTTCCATTTCATTTTAGAAGGAAATCTATTATGCTTATCTTTTGAATTAATCAAATTTATAAGGCACCATTTTCTTTTGTTCTTTGCCTTTTTAGCTTTTGATACCCAAGCCTTGCTTATACAGGAATCTTCCTCAATATAGATGCCTCTCCTTCTTGTGTCCAAATTTAATCAAATATTGAAATGTGATTTTGAGGTGTTCAAAATCTATCAAAAATTAAGAATTTTAATGAATTAAGGTGATATTCTTATCTCCACTTATAGTAATATATCTAGAATTATGCATATGAACTTTTATGCATAATTGAGTTGAATATTCATATATAAGACTAGCCTTAAAAGTTTGAGTAGTGGCACCTTTTTCTTTCCATATGAAAGCACTAAGGCTGCTGATAAGGAGTGTCATATCCTTTAAACTTTAGGTGATATCCTTTATTTTGGCCTGAAATAAGTCTTGACCGTCTTTCCTTTTCGATATGGGAACATAGCAAAGTGTTGAAGCTTTTTGCTTAGAATTACATGAGTCTTTAGAGAAAGATTTCTTCTTTTTTTATTTTTTAGACAATGACAAGTAATCCTTCTTGGGTCCCTTTTAGTCCTATCTTTTGTTAGAGAATTCATTTTCCTCTTCAATTGGGTTAGGACCAGATTGTACCTCTTCTATAATATGTGAAAAGTAAAACTTTGCATTAGTAAAATATGATTTTGCCGTAGTAAAAGGGTTGGAATATGTTACCACCTTTTTCATTTGTCCATCTTTAAGGTATTTGAAACACTGATAGAGTGTAGATGGAATGATACCATGAAGATGAATCCAAAGGCATCCTAACAACACATTATAAATTGTCTTTACACCAATAACATGGAACATGCCACTTGACTCCATTTGAATAAGAAAATCAAGTCAGACTTTCCTATGGCACTTTTCCCATCTTAATTGAATTCTTGAATCATCAATCAACTTTGAGAAAGTTCATCCATACCCAGGGTAACCTATTTCATGGTTTTAATTGGTAGGATGTAAACAATAGATCTTTCATCTACTTGAATTTGATTACCTTTTTGTTTCAAATGTATCCTATCACAAAAAGTGGTTGATTGTAAAAGTTATAACTAAGAGATCAAGATCTGTATTGTTTATGTTTTCAATGTATGCACAACTAGCTTTAAGGTTACTCATCATTGCCTTCATATCCTCTAATTTATCATTTGGTCCTTCATCTCCTTCAATTTGATGGTAAGGATAATTCTTTTATAAACTTTTTTTGCATGAATTTAGCCAAGGTGATTGACACCTTGAGCTTCTGATAAAGTAGGTCATCACTTGGAGATGAGCCATTATATAGATTTTTTTGGCTTTTTCAATGTTGTGGCTTGTTTAGGAAGAGGCTTTTCTTTAAGAGCATGCTTCCTTTGATTCCTTTTTTGAATGAGAACTATTCATCCTTCATCATAAAGTTTATCTTCTTAGGCTTTCATGCTTGGGATGATACCTCTAATTAAACTTTCAACATTCTCTTCAAGAGTAGGAGTTTCAATTTTTCTGGGTCAAACAACCCAAAGCTAATTATGGATGTCACTACAATGAGTGAGGATTGGTTATTAAGGTGAAAGCCATATTAGAGATAACTTCTTCATCCTCAAAGGTGATCTTTCGCTTCTTTTATAGGTTTATAATTTATCCTTCAAGACAAAGTATTTTTCTACAGGATGATTAATCAACCAATGATATTTGCAGTAGTTTAGTTCATCCGGACAGTTGACCTCCTAAAAATGCTTCATCTTAAGAAGTTCAATGAGATGTGCTTGACATAAATCATCCAACATGGTTGAGTCATTAAAATCAGGAAAAGGGCATTGCTTCACTTGTCTTTCTTTCAAAGCCATTTTATTTCGCCCCTTATTTTAGGTAAGAGTTGGTTGACCATCTAACTTTTTTCTAGATTTGGTGTTTATTTTTAGTGGAACTAAAGTTACAACCATCAATTTATATTTGGATGCTAGCATAATGGCCTTTCACACCTCTTATTTTTCTTTAACCCTTTTAGGTTCTTATACCAGCATATTTTCATTGCCATAATCTATGATGTTGAACTATATATTATGAGCTTGAGTGGATATTTCTTCAAAAGACTGGGGCTTAATCCCCTAAAGGATGTAACAAAGTCTACAACTCATACCTTTGATACACATGTCAATTCCAAAAGCTTTAGAAAGCTTATCTTCACAATTGAAGCTCAAATTCCTCCATCTTTGGATATAATCAATAATTATCTCATCCTTGCATTGATGAATGGCAGTGAGTTCAACATGTTAACAATTTGTCTAGTTCTTCAAAAATTATTGAGGAACTCATGCCCCAACTGTTCCCAACTATCAATATAGCTAACTTTAAATTTATGTACCAATAAAAAAAATTCCCTTTAAGTGATCGAACAAATTATTTGATGAGAGGATATCCATATATTTCAGCATTATTTCATGTTTCAATAAAGTGAGTGCATACTATCTAAGATTTCCTTTACCATCAAAATGTTATAACTTTGGTGGTTAATAATTCTCAAGCATTTTCAAGCTACCAATCCTTTAGGTATGCAACTTTGTATCACTATAAAATGGTTGACCCGTGCTCTTAACTTGATCTTTAATAACCTCTTTAATGAGTTATTTCAACTAAGTAGTTGATACAAAACCATTAGCAATCAACTGCATGGTCTTTATAGCCATTGGAACAATAGTAGTTTCAATAACCTCTAGAGGTTGCTATGAGGTTTCAATAGCAGGAGCTTTTCCATTTTTGTTTTGAACCTTCTTCAGTAAAGATGCAATTTGAGCATCTTTTTCAACATTTATGGTGGTGAGGCCTTCCACCATCATTGTCAAATTGGCAATTTGTTCCCCTATGATCTATGTAGTTATGGTCATCACCATCATAACACCACTTAATTGTGTGCAAGGAGAAGTTGAACTAGATCTGTCACAAGCATAAGCAAATATCTCATCAAATATTAGCTCTTTCAATAAGGAAGTGAACAAGGATGAATCACCTTCCATTACCCCTTAATGCTTATAGATGGACAAAGGACTCTTGTAGAAGTGGGACTAATCGCACGTAGATGTCAATAGTAGTTTTAGTTCTAGAACAAGCACTTAGACTGTCATCAATTGTTGATTCAACATTGAAAGCAGTTCAAGCCTTCAATTAAGTAGTCTTACAAGTAGTGTTCTTCATTTTTAGAGAAACCATAGATTGCATGTTGGGAGAGTTTATTTTCTTTGAAGAGAAGAAATAAGAGGTAGAGATTGTCCCACCATGCATGCTAGAAATTTGTACACACAAATTTCATACTTGAAAATTAAGATAAAAAAGCAAATGCAAATTATCAAATCTATAAAAAAAGATGTATATTATAATCTCTAATAAATCTTTATAAAGAAATTAATCCTCTGATTTGGCCTTTCAAACAAGACTGAGATCCAACAGCTGGACAAGTATAATCTTGAATCAAGGATGAAGTTCTTTGATAGATTTTGGAGAAGAGTACCAAGTGTGATTCACGGGCATTATGTCTTGATCTCGCATTGAAGACGAATCCCCACCTTATGGAACTTAAAGGCTTAGAGACTTGGAAATTTTAATTTACAAATCAATGCCTTTTGTAGAGATCTTCGCAAGTGTAGGACATCCTTTATTTATAGAGATATTAAGGGAGGTCTTTCATAAAGTTGATTTCATCTCAAATTCTTTTATCAAGAAATTCTCTAGATTAGTCCACTTAACTTATGACCATTGGCTCTTGCTACATCATTTAGGCCATATGGCTCCTGAAATAATTTAATTGGCTATAATGAATTTAATTTGAATATAATTAAATTAAATTAAACTAAATAATTTGATAGATCAATAATAATAATTTAATTTAATTTCAAATAAATTTAATTAAATCCAATTAAATTTTAATAAACCAAAAAGTATATTTTTTATTGTTCCTAAAATTTTAATGTCTACAAGGTTAGGAAGAGAAAAAAAAATTAAGAGTTTTTTATAGATGAAAATAAAGGAAAATATGCTTCAATTTGAGATTAAGTGCAAGAGTTAAAAGATTCATTAGATCAAGGAAGAAGAAGAAGAGATCTATTAAGACCATCAGGAGATTTCATCTTTCCTTCTCTTGTTTCTTATTTCTTTTGTTAAGATGATGCTTTCGCTTTTGGATTTGGCTTGTTTTGTTAGTATGTTAGGCTAGATCTTTTGATCTAAGACTTTGATGTAACCATGGATAATGATTGATTGATCTATGATTTCAATGACTATGTTAGGATTTTATTCTTTTGCAAGTGATTCTTAATCTTAATGTTTATGATTGCTTGATCACCAATTACGTAATTTGTGTTTGGTTTATAGATTAATAGAATAAATAGAAATATACCTAGAATCATTTCCCTTAGGTTAATTGATGAGTTTAGATACCCACTTAATATATTCCATCACTTAAAGAATTGTTAGAGTTAATGAAGTAATGCATTCCTATTTCACATGAAGAGATGGATTGGAGGAATGATTACATATTAAGTGACATCTTGAGAGAGAGCCTTAATTACGAGAGACAATCGGTAGTTGTAACCCTTAATGAGACATATCATTGAATGATTAATTATTGCATGATTTTCCATTGGTAAGATCAAGTGTCCTAGGTGTTTTATCATAAAGGTTTTCTTTCTTAATTGCTTTACTTTTTGTTATTCAATTATTGGTTTAGTTTATTTTTTTTACATTTGTAATTTAGATATCATCTTCAATACTTGATTTATAGATAAAAATATAATCATCATATTCATGTACTTATTGTCCTCATCTCTATAGGACAATATCCATATACACCCTTGTACACTATATTACTTTGATTACCATCCTCTTGTAACTATTGCAATGTGGTTTATAGAATAATTTAGGAGAGAGAAGATAAATAGTGAGCTTGAAATTATTGATTTATTTAAAACCATATTATAAGATTCGATTAGATATGTAAATCTTATCCTCATTCATTAGCTACCCTCACATGAATATATTTATTGCATAAATGATTTGTAATCCCACATGAACATATTCATTGGATAAATGATCACTTAGATATGTGAATTTGATAAACAAGACCATGACGCATGTACCATTACATTCAGGGCTCTTGAACATAGATGTGATATTTGTATGGCAAATTATCTTATATGGTGTGCATGTTATAACATCATAAATAATGATGTTTTAAAGTTTATTTAAAAGTATAAGGAGCATGTGAGGATTAATAGATGGATGAAGGTAATGAAGGATTGAAGAAGTGGGACTAAAATAGGAATATTGAACTTTTAACCAATGGTAGTGAGACACCATGGTTTTGTCTTATTATAATAGGTATTTCTCTTTCTTTAAAGCAGATTTGAGAGGAAAAATGTAAGAGAGTGAATCAAAATGAAAAGAGCTAAGAAACAAAGAAAGGAGAAGAAGAAGAAGAAGAAGAGTGAGCTAGGTAGGAAGAAACCCTAAGCTTTTCTAGTTTTGGAAAATGTGTTAATTAATTTTATCTTCTTCCCACTAAAATTCCTCCCTCATAACATGTTAAACATGCATGATTAGTAAGAATTATGAAGATATTTGAGTAGAGCTCATGTATGAAAGTTGAAGCTCAAGAGAAACAAGAGCTGATTGTGTTGGTTTTGTTGTTAGAGCATATTTCTACACCTATAATTTCATAACCCTAGAAAAGGAACTAAAGAAAGTCTAAATCATGAAAGTTGTAGCTTTATGCCCCTATGAATTCATGTGAAGTGGTTTTGCCTAATTTGTTTGTGTGAAGAGCTATAGCTCCTTCATTAGTGCTAGTTCACATATATTTTGATTACCTTATTTGTTGATTTAGATAAAGTGAAAAATATTAAATTTATATGTTTATATCTCCTATAAATTCCTATAAAACATTTTTGCTTAAGTTAGTATGAGCAAAGAGATATTCATCTTTTATTGTGACTGACCCTGAACTTGATGAAACCTATTTGATCTCTTAATTCTATTTTCTAATAATTTGTATATTTATGTCTCATGTACATGCCTATAAAACAATTTAGCCAGATAGATTGTGGGTAAGGAGATATTGCTCCTTCATTGTGACTGATTCTCAACATGTTGAAACTTGCTCACCTTGAGATTGATAATTTATTTTGGTGACTTGATAGACTAAATTTGGCAATGTGTAAAATATTAAAAAAAAATGTTCCTTTATGTGTTTTGTAACTTCTGGTAAATCATTTTTGCAATTGGATTTGTACAATTCAAGATATGGCTATGAATACAAGACTTACTTAGACTGTAATCACATTGAAATAGGGCATAATAAAAAAATTTACCATATTTTTTATAGGCCTTATATTGACCTGAATTTTTACTATGTTGTATAATTTCGTGTCTAATTTAAGTAGAAAAAATAATCAACTCATTTAGATATGTGTGTGTGTGTGTGTGTGTGTATATATATGTGTGTGTGTGTGTGTGTGTGTCTATATATATATGTGTGTGTGTGTGTGTGTATACACACACACACACACACACACACACATATATATATATATATATATAGTTAGTTAGTTAGTTAGTTTTATGAGAGTGTAGCAAGGTCAAACTACCATTTAATAATAATTAACTTAAATACTAGGTCCACTTGCATGGCACATGACCATTATTATATACCATGCATGCAAACTCATTGTGACATTTTATAACGGTATATGTATCAAATTTTAGGATCTCAACACATTGAAGAAGCCTAAGAAAGATGTTCAAACCTACTGTAGAGGTTGGTTACATCAAAGGTGATTAAAAGCCATAATTATATTCTAACATGTATGTGTGATGATTTTATGACATGGTTGTGTTCTATTATATGTATATGTGATTGAGTTGTGGCATTTTACATGTGACTACAAGTCAAGAGAGAATTATATGATCTTAATGATTACTTGGTATACCATTGTGAATGAACACTTGCATATGAAACTAAAAGGATGTTATAACCGGCTTGTCAAACACTTGTAAATCACTTGGAAAAGGAACAATATGTCCTATTATGGCATATGTTATTGATAATATAAATCACATGTTATATGTTGGCCAGCAAAATCAAATATCATTTGAATCACATGAATTCTTAGGAGCAATGTTTGCCTTGCTAGGTTACGATAAAATCAATCTATTACATTTGCACTTGCATAGTTAATTCTTATACTTGTAATGCATCCTAATGGTACTTGATTTTTGACTGTGCTATAAGAATTTGATTATTATTTTTATTCACTAAGTCACAACTAAACAAATTGTAATTATTTTTCTTTTAGATTGTAAAGCATAGGGTTTAGGTACTTTGGAGCATAAAGTTTTGGATATAGACACATGAAGCATAGGTCATCAATTGAATTTTCACTCTCTTTGTGCTTGTGTCATGTACATATACCTAGTTAGGAATTAGTTTTTGGTTACCATTGTTGAGTAGATTAACATAAGTGGACATTAAATACTTATTGGATTATGTATGAAAGATGAGTTAACCTTTATTAGACTAGGTTGGTCAAACCTAAGTAAATGGCCTCTTTTGATTTTGACATTGAAGATTGATAGGTACTAATTTCTTGTTTAATTGTTGTTTTTGCATATTCTAAATTAGATTTTCATTAGAAGTTAAATGGAAATCTAAATCTCTAACTTTAGTAAGACATCCAAATTCAAGGTCAGGACCCTTTGATTCATGGTTGCAACCTCGCATTAAGGATGCATGAAGTTAGACCATAAGAATTCACAGAGAAGATCACAACTGCAATCCAATCGAGGGAAACTTAATTGGCTCATAAAGAGATTTGCGGTGCCATTCGCGTCGAAAGTCACGATCGTGAATTTCATAATTAAAAGGAGGAAACCTAATATGTAACCATATCATGCCAAGTGTCCAAGGCAACCATCAGAATATCAAAATTCATTAGGGTAAAACATATGTCGTGACCGCAACCCAAAAGAGTGCTTTCACCTTACCAAACAAAGGAATTCGTAATCCCTGTCGCGCCCAAAAAGAATATTAATAGTGAATGTGACTTTTAGTTGGTTGATCAAACATAATGACTATATTTCATAGAGAACCAATAGGAGAAGGACACGTGGACTAGTCATTAGACACAAAATGGGGTTCTTTGTCGCGATTTCAGTCATCCTAGTGCAAATTGAAAAATCGCGACCGCGAAATGCCAATCACGACTGCAACTTCAATTTGACAGGCATTTAATGCAAAATCTGTCTAGCCTAACTTAGAGATTTAGGCATAGTTTGTGAGTAACATCTCTTTAATGGTTGTTGCCTATAAATACTCTACCAAACATACATGAAAAAAAGAGAATTTCATTTATTATAGTCAAACTCTTGCTAATTTGCTTCACCACTTCTTATTCCTTGATTGTGAGTTCTTGATTGTTTGGTATAAGCATTAAACACCATTGTAATTGGGTTAAGAGTTAGCCTAATCTTCAAAACTCTTGTATTAGGTTAAAGTATGAGCCTATGTAAAACACTTGTGTGAGGTTTTATGTGAGCCTTGAAACCTAATTATTAGGGTTGTGTGTAAGGCACAAAACACATTGTACAAGTTTGGTGTGAGCTTGGAAATACCATTTTAAGTTGAGTGAAATACCCGAACCATTATAAATACCTTGTGTTCTTTCTTTCTACCCTTTCTTAATTCTCTAAACTCTTCACCTTCCCTCCAAAGTTTTAATCTCCCACCAATTTAATTCCCTTTCTTAGTGCACAAAGGCCAACAACCTTTATTCATATGAATTCTTAGACATGAATGTCATACTTGATAAATGAAATTTGGTGTCACAAGATATTGAATAAATAATCAAAGATCTAGCACCACAAAATATGCTAAAAACATGAATTTATCCACTTAACAAGAATGTCTTGAACAATCCCCATATGATATTAAATTTATATATTCGTTAATTGCAATGAAATCCTTATTTTCTTAATTTTTTTTATCTTAATTCCTTGAAAAAAATCAAAAGGCATCGAATTAATACTAGACCCAAGATCATAAAGAGCTTCATCAAATTCACAAATTTCACAAGGTATAGTGAATCTCCCTATATTCTTAAGTTTTTAAGGAAGCTTGTTTTACAAAATAGCACTACATTCTTTCGTGATGGTCACTACCTCATACTCTTCAAGTTTTTTCTTATTATAAATAATGCATTTGAGAAATTTGACATAATAGGGCATTTTAGAAATTTGACACAATAAGGCATTTAAGCTAATGCTTTAAGGAATAAAATGTTGATGTGTATCCTCTTGAAAACTTTAAGGAACTTTATAAAATCCTTGGTTATTTTGTCATCTCTTTGACTCTTTAACCTTTGAGGAATGGAATGGTAGGCATATATGGTTGAACTATTGGTAGTTGAGGGCAAACTTCCTTTTTTTCTTGCTTATGATTCCTTATTTTTGTACTTTAGAATTGCTACTTCCTTTGCTTGTTGCTTAGATTCACTCTATTTTTCTACCTCTTTTCCACTTATCAAAGGAATGGCTTTAACATGTTCCTTTGGGTTAACCTCTAAAGTGGAGAGCAAACTCTTCACTTGTCCATGTGACAAAGCATTTACTAATTGTCCCAATTAGACATCTAAAGCGTGAAAAGGTGAAGAATGATGTTTACTGATTTGATTAACTATTGCATCTAACTTTTTCAAAGCTTTATCTTATGCATCCATCCTTTTAGTGGTCTTGATAATGAATTTCTCCATCACAATCTCTAAACCTAATTTCTTATCCTGCCACTATTACGCTTGAAAACTCGAAGGTGTTCGTGGTCCCAAGCACTATTCCCACTCTAAGAAAAACTTAGATGATTCCTCTAACCATGATTACAAAAATTGTTATTACCTTGTTTATTATTAAAATTCCCCACAAAGTTCACTTGCTTGACATTTAAAGAAGCAAACAAGTTGCTCACCTGACAATCTGTGCTTATATGGCCACCTCCTCCATAAAGCTTATAAGAATTCATTTACATAGTTAGATGAGGTATGGAATTGCAATTCATGGCATTGATTTACGTAGATAAGTTGGCAATCTAGGCTTACATGGCTATTAATTGATCAACCTCTAAAACTCTAACTACCTTCCTTATTATGGATCTTTCATATGGCCATTGACAACTATTGGTTGCCATTTCCTCAAGCGATTGATAAACTGCATCTTCTATCTTTGCCATAACTCTATCCATCAGTGCATCTAATGTGCTTCTTAATTATGGAATCAAACCATTATAGAATATTTTCAAGAAAAACCACTTAGATAAACAATGATAAGGAAACTACCTCAACAACTCCTTGAATCTATCCCAAGTCTCATAGAGAAACTCTCTTTCTATTTGAGCAAAGGAAAAGATATCATTCCAAAAACTCAGTCATCTTTGCTAATGGATAAAACTTGTGTAAAAAAGCTTTTGAGAATTATTGCCATATGGTAATTAAGTTTGTAACTAGTGAATGATACCAAGACTTTTCTTTATCTTTAAGTGGAAGGGAAAACAATCTTAACTTGATGGCATCATTAGAGACTCGATTTTGCTTAATTGTATCACAAATCTCTATGAATGTTGTTTGATGCCTCTAAACTGATTTTTTAAAACATTTAAGTGATTTCTAGCTTAATCTCAAAGTTATTGGCATTAACAATGGGTTAAGGTTCATTTAGCAATGGAACACCATCGTCCTTTAAACCTTTTATAGTCTCGATTATTTGCTATTGATTGCCTTATGTTATGCTCTTCTAATATTTGTCTCCTGCTACTTGTTTTAAGAGTTTCAAGATCAAAAGGTTTAAGGTCTTGCTCTACACATTCTAGACTTCTAATCCTTCATAAGCATGATGAAGCATTACACCTAAAACCAAACAAAAAGAAAAGATAAATTCCAAATTCAGAATTGAATCAAAGCTTTCAATATTAAAACACCATGTCTCCAACAATGTCACCAAAATTTCATGATGTATTGAGAGTAAACTTATTTTCTCTTATAATTCTCTCTTTTTAAATCTCTCTTTAATAAGTGTGTAACTTGTTAACGGTCGCAGGCACACAGATCATTCAAGTAATATAGTGCAAAAATCATCCCATAAAGACAAAGGTAAGAAATATTGAAATATGATTATTTTATTTTTATCTAGAAAATAATAACTTAAGGTATTATCTAAAACTATAAATGAAATGAAAATAAACTAATTTAATTAACAGTGGCAAAAAGACAAAAGCAATGAAAAAGAAAGCCTTATGATAAAAAACTATGACACTTGATCTCATCAGTGGAAAATCATGAAATCATTACTTTTATAATTCTATATTAAATTAAGCATTGCATTATCAATTATCTCTATAATGACTATGTCCTCTCTCTTAAGTAATCACTTAACTTTGCAATCATATTTCATCAAACCATCTCTCAATGTGAACTAGAAACAAACCATTCATTTAGATCTATCAATCCTTTAAATGATAACAACAGGTTAAGTAGGTATCTCTACTCATTAATTAACTTAAAGGAGAGTGATTATAAGTCTATTTCAATTTAAGATCTCTTGATGTATAAATTAAGCACAAATCATGCAAGTGGTGGCCAAGCAATTACAAGTATCAGGTTCAAAAATAATTCACTTGCAAAAGAACAAAATCCTAACATAGTCATTAGAATCATAAATCAATCAATCTTTTCATGGCTACATCTTCTTCTTCTTCTTTTTCTTTCTCTTCTTCTTCTTCTTTTTCTTCTTCTTCTTTCTCTTCTTCTTCTTCCTTGATCAAGTGATCTTTTGAACTCTTGCACTTAATATTGGTTTGAAACTTTGTTCCTCTTATTTATATTCTGAATGCCTATTTTAACTATATAAAAGGTCTCTTTTCACCCTTCTTCTTTCTCGTTAGGAAAAAATCCTAAGTGTTTCCCTTTTATACTCCTTCAAAAGAGATAGGCTAAAATGTAGGATCCATAACATCTATATCGCAACCTATTACTTTTGTCGCTAGCATGACAAAAAGTGATCGCTCTTTGCTTGTCTAAATTTCTAGCTTGATCTCTAATGTTGTTGGCTTTTCTTATTTTGATCCAAATTTATTGTGAACTTGCTAAAACCTATAAAACATTCAAATGTGGTACATAACATAAATACACTTAAAATAACTTAATTTCATCATAAAATTACTCCAAATCAAGTTCAAAACTCATCAAAATACTATGGACAAATTAAGCCTAACATTAAGCCTTCATTGGTGCTCTACATTGGTTTTACGATTGTCCCTCTTTAGTATTTTACACATGTGAAGTGTAGGGTTGATCCCCTCATCATAGTCCACCCTAAGGCTCTAATTCTATTCCTTAATACCCTTAACAATTTCTCTTCTTGTTCTTGTGTAGGTTCATTAAATATAATAATAAGCAAACATGTCTAAGATGAGAATGTAAGGGTTTAAGTTTGAGTTAAGGAGGTTCAAAAATGGAAGGAGGGGTTACCTTAAGGTATTTCTCATAATCCAACTAAGAAAGAAGAAGAAGAAGTGTCATATGCCTTAAGAGTAGGAGTATTTACCTTATAAGCACTTGTTATCTCTTCTTTTTCCACTTTTACCATGGTGCCTTTTCAATTTTAGGTTTTTCTTCTTTTTCTTAAGAAGGTTTCTTATGTACATTCTTCTTTTATGTTGATCTTTAGGCATCTTTCATCATTCATGGATTTCTTAATGGATGCGAACAAGTTGAACACCATTTCATCATCACCAACTCACAAGGTTAAGGTTCTATCATGAACAACCACAAAAGAACCTCTCATTGTTAGGAATGGTCACCCTAAAATGAGAGGAATTTCCTTACCTTCTTACTTATCTAAAATAATAAAATCCATAGGAATTATAAATTTATCTACCTTGATATGTGAACAATTCCCTTTAGATCCTTATTGGCCTCATCTTATTGATACCTAATTTTTTAAATAAATACAAAGACATTAGATTAATACTATAGCCTAAATCACAAAGAGCTTTATTAAAAGAAAAGCGTCCAATGTCATAATGTATAATGAAACTCCTTTTTATCTCCGTTTTTTAGAGGTCATCTATTAAGGAGAATGGCATTATGTTCTTTAATCAATGTAACACTTTCACATTCTTTTAAGGCTCTTATATTTGAAAGGACATCCTTCATGAACTTTGCATATTTCAACATTTGGGAGAGTGCTTCCATAAAAGGTATGTTATTTGGATCTTTTTTAGCATCTCCAAGACTTTTGCAAATTGCTTGGCCACTGCATATAACTTAAGCCTTAAAGGAAATGGAACGAGAGGTACATATATGATTTAACTTTCTCTTTTGGCTTATCTTTATCGGTGGGCTCTTGTACTTTCTCATCTTTATGTTTTTCCTTTTTCTCTTTTGCCACATTTAAGTTTAGCTCTTTGCCATTTATAAGGTGATGGTTTTAACTCGATATTTAGGAATAGGTTCAAAGTTGTTTGGTATAGTGCCTTAGGATTTAGAACTTAAGGAATTAGCTATTTAGACTAATTGGATCTCAAGGTTATATATAGAAGAGGAATCATTTTTTGGTGATATGGTCTAATTTAGCATCAACTTTTCTTAGCATCTCATCTTGGTGGTCAAGTCTAGCATTAGTTTTGGTAATAAATGTTTCCATGAGTCTTTATAGGCTTGATTTCTTCCCTTAAGGTTGGTAACTTAGGGGTGAGGATTGAAAACCAAATGGGCCTCGTGTTTTAAGATTTAAGGAATTATTGCTAAACCAAGAAAAATTTAGGAGATTATGCCAATTGGAATTATATGTGTTGGAGCAAGGATTATTAGGTTAGCAGTTGAAGTTTCCCACAAAATTCACTTGCTCTTAGGTGAATGGATTTATCACTTGACAATTTATGCTTTTATGGCCACTTTCCCTACAAAATTCATAAACCTGTAAGAAATGAGAGGATACCATATTACAATTAAAAGAACTTAATTAGTTAGAGAAGATACCTAAGCTTGTAATTCTTATAATGCACCCATGTTTTGAATTTCAACTACTTTTCTTTAGTACATTCCTCTCATGAGCTTGATAGCTATTGTTTGCCATTATCTCTATTAGTTCATATGTGGCATCTATCATTTTGTCTAAAAGAAAGCCTCCAATAGTCGTATCTATTATGATTTGATTAGCCCAAAGAGTCCATTGTATAAAGCATGAAATATTGGCCATTTAGGAATTTGATGGTTTAGACATCTCCCTAAAAGATCTTTAAATCTTACTGAAGCTTCATTTAAAATCTCACCATCTTGTTGGCTAAATGTGGTGATTTCATTATGAAGCCTCACCATCTTAGATAGAAGAAAGTATTTGTTAAGGAAGGCTTAAGAGAGTTAGTCCCTTATGGTAATGCTTACGAGCTCTAATGAATTAATCCATGCCTTGGTTTTCTCCTTAAGAGTGAAAGTTAAGAGGCATAGTTTTACCGCATCCACAGACATTCTATTTTGTCTAAATGTGTCATAAATCTCTAAGAAGTTTATGATGTGGGTATTGGGATCTTCATAAGAGAGCCCATGGAATTAGAGAATGTTGGTAAGCATTTGGATGAAGGCTAGCTTGATCTCAAAGTTTTTTGTATTAATGCTTAGTCTCATGACAGTCGGTTGTAATCCTTCAAGAGGAGGAGTGGTGAATTCCTTCAAAGGCCAATTTTCTTGATTTGTCATCTCTTAGTTCCTTTAGTGTTCTTACCTTATTTGATTTAGGATGCATTCAATCTCAAGATTGGGAGGAATTAAATCTGCTTTACTCTCTTAACTCTAAGTTTTAGTCATACACCTACAGTAAATATCAAGAAACACACATAAGAATAAAAAGAAAACTCTAGATTTGTATAGAAATAATAACTTAGTATTAAAGATATTGATCCCTAGCATCGGCACCAAAACTTGATTATGAAGGTATGCTAAGTGTAAAATATCCTTAAGCTGCAAGTGCATAGGTCATAAGTAATAAAGGTTACTAAGGTACGAATATCATTCCCGTGAGGATTGAGGTTAAGTAATAAGAATTTTTCCTTATGTTATCTAGAAAACAAAAGTGAAGAATTATTTAAGCTAAATAAATGATGGATTAAAACTACTTTTAATTATAAACAAAGTAATTAATAGAAAATAATCAATAGACAATGGTAACTAGGGGTTCAACTTCACTTGATAATTTCTTATGGATTTAATCTTCATCTAGTTGGTTCATTCATCTAGTGTCACTACCTAGTCACTAAGATAGTTAATTAATCTCTCAAGTATTAATTAACATACAAAAGCATATTAAGCTAAAATTCTCTTAACATAATAGCTAAACATCATGCAATAGTCAAATACACAAGACTTGTAGTGGTAGCAATAACCTATTAAGGTTTCTCAAGACATAATGGGTTGAGGGAATTATTGAAGTTCAATTCTATGAAATGAATCTCTCAAAATCAATTCATAAAATCAAGTATGATAATGGCCATTTAATGAATATCATTAAGCACATAATAATTACTAACATAAGGATTAATGAAAACAATAAGACTTTAGATTAAAAAACTATAAGTTCTTATGCAAGATCCATTTGTAACCCTAGCTATGAGTAATTTAATTCATATAAAGAAAAAAAAAATAAAGAATAAGCAAACTAATAGTGATTGAAGTCAAGCACTCCTTTATCTTCTTTATTGATTGCACCTTATTTCTTTTCAAATGCTTAGCTTTGCTCTTCTTGATTAATCCTTATCTTTTTAACCTTTTGTTATAGCTTTTCTCTTGATTTGGGTGTTTTTGAAAGACTATAAATGCTCAATTTTGTGCTTTTTTATCCCTTTCATAATACTATTAATGCTTTAACTAATTAGGAAGCCTTGAAATTTGAAAGAAGAAATAATTCTGACTAAAAAAGAAGCTTGAAATTTGCCTATTTAGATCACATAATCATGTGGATTAATGATTCCTTTTTTATGCTTTTGTGATTCCTTTTTACATGGTTGTGCTCATCATGTTAAACAGTCGTGTAACTTTTTATATGTCTATATAGATTTCTTACATAAGTGTGCCCATAGATCAAACCTCCTCTTGTTCCTCATCAAGGTCATGTCTCAGGCTATATGAATGCCTACACTTTACATGGTCATGTAAATGCAATGGGCACTTGGATTTCAAATACTATTTCTCTACATGGATGTGCTTTCGGCTATGTGGCTCATGCCTTCAAGGAGTACATAGCCATATACTATTTTTCATGGTTGTGTAAATGTCAGTTTTTACCTTTTGAGCTTCTTTCTTCCTCTTTTGATAGGTAAATCATAAAAACACTTCTTGAGAGCTTTTCTTATGCTAAATTCAATTAAAAACATCAAGAATTAAAGGGAATTGAACTATTAAATGCATTAAAATATGCACTAAATAGTGGGTAATAAAACTTTAGTTAAGGGAGAAGGTTGTCATACTTTATTAGCCTCAACTCAATCGCATAGGGTTGTTAAGGCAAATCATTGCAAACTTGGAAGCAATAAATAGAGAAGGAAAAAAATAAGAGGGTAAAACCAAATAGCATGTACCTCAAGCACTCGCTAATAGTCGTTAAGGTATGATAACTGTCGACAACAATGATCTAAGAACTTATACAAGTGTGCCACTATAGTTGAGCCCAAATCAAAGTGGTGCACTAGTTGGAAGTCTTTGAGAACTAGCAACATGCATACCTTTGTCATATCCCTAGGGGTGGAAAAAAGTATCTTAGTCAATTTTCACAGGAGGAAGCACCATATCGCCTGGTCTATCACCTTAGATAGGTTATGATCAATGACCTCAATAGTGCCTAATAAGATGCTTAAATGATAGAAGGCGTTCTTCCCCTTCATATAGGAAATGAAGACTAATAACCTCCTAATATGGTCTCCCTATGCCATGGGATGGTACATGCTAGCATCGATGAGGAGAGGGATACCTGAACATCTAATCCCCATCATGCAGGTGAAATTGGCTAAGGTGAAGGTGATCTCGCTAATTTGAGTCAACTGGAAAGTATGTTTCATCTCTATCTAGCACTCAGTCAAGATCTGCATCATTATGTCATCACTCCTGAAATACTAGTCAAGCAATGTCACTAAGAAAGGCAATAGGTCGATTTGCTAGATCCTAGTACACATCTGCCAAGTTAGGTGCCAAAATTAGAGGCCTACAGGTGTGACATTCTCGCCACCCTTTATGGAAAACCTTGGAAAGAAGAATACTAATAAGCAAGGCTAATCAAGCAAAATGCAAAACAAGGGAAATAAATATAAAATAATCACAACCTATAGTCCAAATTACAAAATAAATCAATAAAAGTAGAGAAACAAGGGGGGGTGGTGGCACATGCAAGAACAAAAAATAAAAAATCACAACAGCACAAGATCTCATATACGTATATCATAACATAAAGTTCATTTGAGAAACTGATTTTTATATTTTGGACAATAAGCACACATAAAATAAGTCAAACATTAAGGGCATAAATTATCATAACAATCAAATTAATCTCCAAAATAAAATTACAAAAAAATTCGAAGGAATGAATTCAATAAATTTGTTTTCAGACTAACCACCTTGAATTTCATGTAAACCTATAGAAAAATAAAACACAAGCATAAAGGAAATATCATATGAGCATGACATGGTACTGTAATTTTACAAACACATCAGACATCAATGAAACATAAAAATAATGAAGACAAGTTAATTCACAAGATCAATTTAGTAACTAAGCATTGCAAAATGTCACAAACTTCATAAGATCAAATTTGCAAGCAAGTAAGAAAATCATAAAAGCACGACATAATTTCCTAAAAATTAATAATGAATTCTATGGGTGCCTATAAGTATGTATTTTGTGAACCTAAATTATTTTGCACCTAATGCAAGCAATTTTTGCATGTAGGAACAAAGATCAAAGATATAAAGAAAAAAATATAAAAAAAAAAAAGAAGACAAACATATAAAGCAATACAATAATCAAACTAATAATTGGGAAAATTTCACAAGTGAGTGTTCTATAATCTAATTTTAATTGTTTGGGACTAACCTAAATCTTTGCATACATGTCAAGATGGTGACAATGCAAAAAAAATTAAAAAGAAGAAAATTAAAGAAATAATAAATAACAAATAAATAGGGATAGAGGACCTATCATACCAGAAGCCAGGCTGAAGAGATGAGAAGCCAAATTGTAAATTAGGTACGAGTCCATGCCCAACTCGAGACCTTTTGGAAAGGTGCTCATGTGCACATGTAAAAGGGAAGAGACCACATTGAAGCCTAGAGAAGTATCAAGGATGCCAACTCATCATAGGGAGAATAACCTCCCTAGGGAAATTTTCAATAGCGTCATGAAAATCAAACATCAAGGCTTTAGAAGCAAAAAGACTTAAGAGGACTGAGTCTTGAGAGAGTTTTTAAGATATAGAAAAAAAAAAGAAAAAAAGGGAGAATGGGATGAAAATGACAACCTAGGGCCAACTGAGGGGTATATAGCCCCGGGTTATTTGTACAAATAATAATAACCCTCTGTGTTTTCAATTACTTATTTGTATAAATAAGCCCTTATTTATACAAACCATTAAAAAAAGAAAGACAAAAGGAAAAGGAAGGAGAAGGAAATGAAAAAATAAAAAATAAAAAGAAAAAACAAAGCATAAGGAAACAAAAAGGAAAAAGAAAAAGAAAAAAGTAGAAAAAGCAATTTTCTTAAAGCGAAACCTAATGAAATAATAAATCCAATCTATGAATTGAAATGAAACTTGCTAAAATATTGAGAAAACTTATCTAAAAGACAAGACTTGTAGAAGCTATGCCAAATATATGCCACATGAGCCATCAAACCACAATGTGCTCCTAATACATATCAGAATCACTACCAAAATGTAGTTGTACCTTCAATACTTGCTTGAAGGCTATTGAACACCAATTTGTTCTCGATACCTACAAAGAATGACAATCATAATGCAATTTCACCTTCAATACTTGGTCAAGGGTTGTTAAAGCACAACTTGCTCTCGATACCTACGAAAATGACTATTAAAATCAATTTTACTATAAGTACTTCCAAGAGAGCCATTAAGCAATATTCTCTTTTAATACTAGTCAAAATGGGTATTAAAGTACCATTTCATTTTCAATACCTACAAGAAGGTTGTTGAAGCAATATTTGACCTTAATACCTACTAAGGGATTACTAAGAAGTTTAATACCTTCTAAAGAGTTGCCTAAGCAAAATTTAACTCTAGTACCTACTTAAGGGTTATTAAAAGGAGATATTTGACCCCAATACCTACTTAAGGACTATTATAAGGAAATATTTGACCTTAGTACCTATCAAAGGGCTACTAGAAAGCTTAGTATCTACTAGAGGGACGCTAAAAGATAATGCACCCTATTATCTATTTGAAGGCTATTAGAAGAATGCACTTAAGCTTGGTACCTTCTAAATGGCTGCCATGAAGCTTGGTACTTGCTAGAGAGCTGCCAAAAACCTTAGTACTTACTTGAAAGGCTATTAAGGAAATTTTATACTTATGTATCCTTCTTCAGGTATTTACATTCATAGCTAATGTTTTATTATGCCTTGTTCAATGAACATTTCTCAAACATAATTTTCCAAGTCCCACAAAGCAAGGGACATATAGTAAGCATTAGATTTTAGGTACTTAGGATGCAAGCTCTATGAAAAGAAACTACTTGAATTTTCCTTAAAAAAATGAGGGATACAATGCATAAGAAAAGAGAAAAAGAGGTTTGTACAACCCTCCACATGGTTATGCAGCGAACACCAAGTTTGTGCAACCAATTTGAAAGTTGTATAGAGAACTTTCAAACCTTAATTTCTAAAATTTAGAAGGTCTAGAATAATGTGCAACTTGAGCTACTAAGCCCAGTTGTACCCATGCTACCTCTATAAATATACCTCCTTTGAGGAAGAGAAAAAGGCCTAGAAAACCCTAAAGAAACTTTGCTAAAATAACTTCATAAACTCTAAAAACCTTACCTTACATATCAAACATAAACTCTAACACTGTCACATTGGATTCAAAGTAGAAACCAAGCATTGCACCTTACTTTTGCATCATATTCCTTAGCATTTGAAGGATTCTTCTCATATTAAAGTGTCACTAAGGGCAAGGGATAGTATATAAGGCATCCAAGGACTCTCTCATCTACCTCTCATTTTTTTCTTTTTCTTTTCATTTTCAAATTCTTATAGTCTTAAAAGGTTGTATAAATAAGCATTTTGTATATACATACCTCTAAAAGGGCGATACAAACCACCAATTGGTTTGTATTCCATTATAACAAAATAGTTTTTATTAGCTTGGTTTGGTGTTAGCCTATTATGTTTTTATGGTTCTTTTAAGGTTATTGAGTTGAGGTTTAGGCATTTATGAATGTTTTTCCACTTTCCTTAATATCTTACCCTTCATCAATGGCTAGAGGTGCCCCCCTGATTCCCTTAACATGTTCTTTTAGAACCTTTTAGGAGGGAACTTAAAGCCCCTATGATCTTCATTTGCATTCCTAAAATCTTTCTTAAAGCCCTTTGGTCTTCATTTGCAATATTATTTGTTAATGCTTTATGTGTTTATAGTGTTCTCTTATTCTTGTTATTGCTTATGCTCTACATTTTATTTAACATTCGTAATAACCAATATGGATAGTAGTTTAGGCTCCCTAATTTGACCTCAAACATGATGACATGCATTCGACAATATGGACTTAGTAGGTCAGATTCCTAAACCCTTAAAATGAGGTAGCATGCCTAGACTTTAGCCATTTGTCTTCTTATAGTTATAGGGGTTGTTTTTATTTCTTTTTTTTTTTTTTTTGCCTATGATTTAGGAACTAATGTGTGCCTTTTTTCCAAGTTAGAATGTTAATTTGATGCATATTTTATATTCATTTATTTTATTGCATGTTAATCCCACATTTATACTTACACTCTCCCCATGGTGAATGCATGTAACGATTGAATATGATGAATGACTTGAAATATGTTAGATGAATGTTTTAAGGTCACTAATATGGACTAATTAAATAATATGGCTAAAATTGTAATTGTCAACCAAAGATAGTCGAAGGCTAGACCCTAAAATATAAGCAATTTGAGCTTGTCTAACCTCTTCCCCATGTCGTACCCAATTCTCAAACTTAATCTTTGATGGGGTGAAGATGAATTAGGGCTCTTAGATGACCTATTTGTCTCAAAATCCTTTTTGCTCAAAATTTATTCTGACTAAAGTCAAGTAGTGTGTCCATTTAATAAAGGGTTGGCACCAAAGTATTTCCCTGCAATGGCCCCCCTATTGGTCACTTAATTTCATTAAAGATTTATATAACTTGTGAAGCCTTTCAAGGGTCCCCTAATGATCTTAAAACATGTCACATGAAATGGGGTAATACCAATGTATGACCCTCATCTCTCAAGCCCCCATTGGTTGATAAAAGTTTAGGATTCACAAGTAATATTCCACTTATTCGAGTGCATCCATGAAATCAAAATGCTCATAGTTACCTTATTGAGTTGCTTGAGTGAGTTAGAGAATGTTGTTATTGATGTAGTTATTAGTATCAAACTCTATACCTCTGAATCTAAAGTCTAATAATGAAAATTAGGCTTTCGACCTCAGGATGTAAAGTCTAATGATGAAAATCACTAAACTTATCTCTAAAATGCAAGGAAAATTGCCAAAGAAAAAGATGATAGGCCCTAGCCCTAGGAGATCTTGAAGAAGCCAAAACCAAACCTAAAGCTACCTACAAAGGTTGATGGGTCGTACAACCCATCAAACAAGGTTGTACAACCCATAAATCAGGGATGTACAACCATATATAAGGTTGTACAACCCACCCTAAGACCCTAGCTTTGAAATCCTTTTGGAAATAGTCCCTCCTTAAACCCTAAGGCTGCAAAACCCTGAGAGATGGATGTACAACCTTTAATTCTAGGTGATTCATCACCCTTTCTATGATTGGACACATTCGTGGTATAACTAGGACCATTTTTGACACTCTACACCCATTCATTATCTATAAAAAAAAATTATCATTTCAAGAGGGGGAAGAGACTTGGACCACCCTAAGGTTACTCTGTTGAAATCCACTCTTAAATGTAAAACCCTAAACTATAACCAATTCTAATCACTCCCAAGGTATAACTAGACCTAATCTCTTCAACATTGTATATTACCTAAGCATTTTGAAGGAAAGTATTAAACTTATGAGCCTTTGAGGACATAGAAATGCACAAATGCATCTAAGAACCCACCTATACTCTTCTAATTTTTTTTCCTTCTCTTTATTTTCTTGCTTTCAAAACCCCAAAAATAGAGCTTATACAGCCTTGATTGTAGGCTATATATCCCCTCATCTTAGTTGTACTATTGAACCTTTAGGTTTCAAGTCTTGTTTTGATCATCATAAACATATCTAAGAGCTAACTTTTGTCCAAGTTATTTGGGTTAATTCTTGCAGGCACATCAATTCATTGAAATATGATGATTGACGAAAGAGCTATAATTGAAAACTCTAAGTATTGAAAGAGTAACGATTAAGCAAACTAAGCTTGACAGTCTAATAAGTGTTGTCATTATCCAACTAGTGCGGAAGGAACTCAACAAGCATTGAAGAATCACCCTAGCATTAGTAAAGTCTTCTAAATCTCATAACAAATGTTATCCTCTATAACAATAGCATTGGATAACTTAAACACATGAGCTATCTATATCAAACTTAACAATAGTTGTTATTCTTAATCTCACAATAGGCATTATGTTTTTGCAATAAGTGTTGGACCAAGTGACTTGAATTGAGCAAAACTCTCCAGATCTCAAAACAAGCATTGGATCTTACCAATGGGTATGGGAAAAGCTCCCTATATTGAGCTAATGTTTCTAGATCCTCCAATAAGGCACACTCAATAATGCAACAGGCATTGAGGGTGTCCAACGGGCATTAGAAGTTCACTAACATCCATTGAAGTACTATTGAAGATCATGGAAAATAGAGCATTAAGTTCACACCTTTATGGAAATCAATAATAGACATTGTTCATACTTCATTAGGGATTTATATTAAAGCCCAATAGGAGTTGAGAATATCCAACAACCATTGAAGTTAGTTGTATAAATAATTGATAAAGTCAAAAGAGGAGTATTATGACAAACTTCTCTCTAATAGCTAGTCCCAGTAGGCATTTTGTTATTACCAACGACCATTGAAGTTGTACTTTGCTTGACAACCACCCATTTTTATGAAATCAATAATGGTTAATCACTCAACAATAGGCATGGAGAATTCTTAATGGGCATTGATTATCTTTAGCTACAATATAAAATGACAGCTTCTAATGGCTAGTTCTTTATTTCAACCTATAAAAGGATCCACTCTTAATAAAAACAAGGAAAGAATTGTTATGTGAAAGCTATTTTCAAATCAAAAGTGTGAACTAAAAAGTAATCTAGCAATAAAGAGAAGTTGATTGTTTAAAGCTTGCAAGTGTTATCATTAAAATAGAGTTTGAAGAACAAGCTTTCCAAAAATTCTCTCAATACTCTCAACAAGATCAAACATATTTTGTGATTTTACTTTAAAGTGTTTTATTCCTCATGTGAGAGAGCTATCCTTATCTCTCAAGTTGTATTTTTGTTGGACTAGGATGATTAATCCTAAGTCCATAACCTTTTTTTATCTTAACAAAGTAGATTGATCATCACTAATATTTCAAATAAGTGTTGATTTTGCAGAAATAAATAAATCTCTCAAGAAGAAATGAAAGGAGTTGATAAACTCCAAAGTGACGTGTAAATCGCGACCACAATCTAAGATTTGCGACCTCGATTCATGTTAAGACATGCTGAAATTCAAGCAGGCAAAATCGCGGAGCCATTCTCGACCGCTACCTTTGGAAAACAAGAAGCCAAAATGTGACAGACAAATTCGCAGTGAAAGTCACGCCTTAGTCGAGTCTGTGAATTTCAAAGTAACTCAAGAGGGAAGCAAGTCCATAACCACAGCTTGACAAGTGTCCCAGAAGACTATTGGAAGTCAAATTTAGCGGAGGCATCTTATTGGTAGCGACCGCGAATCCTATGGAAGAAAGATGACCACTTTGGCGGATGGATTCGCGTCCTTTTCGCGGCCTGAAAACTCGCGACCGTGACTTCTAAAAGTAGGTAAAAGACAACGACTATATTTTC
>CATIWR010017041.1:0-48038 GCA_949677035.1 Omphalea diandra | reverse complement strand
ACTCAAACAATTTGAAACAAAAACAAACCAAATATCTGAAATTAGTATGAAAAATTAAATATATTTGAAGATTTTGACTTTTTTAGATTTTCAAAATTTAAATTTTAAAATTTGAATTTGTTATGAATAAAATAAAGAATTTAAAAAATTCAATATCCAAAAGATAGAATTTAAGTTTGAAAATTAAAAAAAAAAGATTAAGATCATATAAAATTTGATTTTAGATTCAAATTAAATTAGATAAAAATATTTGAAGAATCTATTTTAATTTTAAAAAATGCAACCCAAAGTAGGGGTGAACAAATCTTCAAAAAAAATTGACAAATCGAACCAAACTAATGTTGTTCGATTTGTTTAGTTCAATTCAGTTGGTGAAAATAAAAAATTTTTGGTTTTGGGTCAGTACAGTTTGACACACTAAAAAACTGAAAAATCCAAATAAACTGACTCTTACAGTATGTTTGGATGTAGTGTTTATAATGAAATGAAATTGATTAGATTGGTTTAGAAAAAAAATTTTATGTTTGGATTGGAGGGAATGGAATGAAATGGAATGGAAGGGTTTGGAAACCCAACACCACAACCCCCCCCCCCAAACCCTTAAAATGCAAACACCCCATTGGGGTGTTTGTATGAGTTTGGAAAATTTGGGCACCAAAATTACATATTTGCCCTTAATTTAAGACCATTTTGTCTTCTTCCCTGAACCCACAACATAAAAATTATAAAAAATTAATTGTTTATATTTTTTGTGAATAAAAATAAAAGATAATTTTTGAATAATAACAATAAATTTCTATTTTAATATGAAATATTTGATAAATGAAAAAATAAAAGAAAATTATATTTGTATGTATAAGAATATTTTTATCATTTTTTAAGTTAACATTTCATTTCAATCCAGTGCAAACAAATAATATTACTTTCAAATCATTTCATTCCATTTCTACCATTTCAAACATAAATATAATTTAACATTCTTTTTTCAAATCAAATCAATCTATTTCATTTCATTAATAACTCTTTCAATCCATTACAAACACTCTATTCAAACATAGTGTAAACATTTAGGAAAGCTTGCCTGTCCCTGACATTGGCGGAAGTCTTGCTGAAACAGTACTCAGACTGGATCTTATTGTAGCACCATCGATTGCTTGGATTTGTTGAGCATCGCATGGGTATTTGGGCCTAATCATGACATGGACCCAGAGTGGGTATCCGTCTCGCATCAGTCCCCACTCCCAAGCCTACATGGATGACAAATGACAGACAAGATTTATTGTTTTTGACACTGTTTTCCCCCCACTTTTTCTATACCTTCGTCACACACCACCAGCAGTTGATCGAATCTTATCATTAATCCAGTAAGTAGATAATTGTCTTTACCACATATTTATTAAATAGATCCATATAAAGCTTTTTCTTTATATTTTGAAAAATATAACTCTCATTGGATATGGGGGAAAGATAAAATCTGGCCATTAAGACGTCGAAGAAAAATGGTATAGTCGTCTCCCCAACGGTTTCTGTGGGCTGAATGTTTACTTTATCCTACCAGGGCCTAAACCAAACCGCTACGTTGTTACCATACTAGGTTTGGCAGTATACCCCACAGTCCTTTTTTTGCTCAATGTTATATGAACAAATATTGGTTAAAATATTAAATACATCACCTTAACTTATTGTTCAATGATAATAATAATAATAAAATAAATTTATTTATAATAATAAAATAAATTTTTTTTTATCAAATTTACTCTTAAATTTATATTTTTTTATTAAATTTACTTTTAAACAGTACTTTTACACATTATTGTATTTATATTTAATTTATTTTTTTATATTTATTATAGTTGAATGAATGAACAAAATTATTATTTTATAAAGACATCATGTGTCTAAATAAAACTGTATTTTTAAAATTTAAAAAAAACTATATTTTTGTCGAAACATATCTAAATTAAATTCTTTTAAATGTATTATTTGACTATATAATTTAATGTGTTTATCTAATTATAGCAAATATAAAAAAATAAGTTGAATATAAGTATAATAAAATACAAAAATACTATGTATGAGTAAATTTGACAAATAAATAAGTTCGAGAATAAATTTGACGAAAAATTTATTTTATTCTTTATATCTACTATAATTGAATAAATAAATAGAATTATTAATTTACAAAAATATCGTTGTATTTGTGAAATTTGAAGACTTAAGGATTTTTGAAATTTAAAAAAAATTATATTTTTATCAAAATATATCTAAATTCAATTTTCTTAAATGTATTGTTTGATAGTATAATCATACTAGTTTATTTAACAACAAATATAAAAAGAAATAAGTTAAATATGAATATAATAATATGTAAAAGTATTACTCATAGATAAGTTTAATGAAAATAAATAAATTTAAAAATAAATTTAATAAAAAACTTTATTTTATCTTTTATTACTACTGAAAAACAAGTTTAAAGATTTATTTAACAATCTAACTAACAAATATTCTCTAATACTCCTAACTGGAAAACGAAAAGGGCATTGGCATTTCCGTTTGCTCCCTATGTACATGCAAAAGTTTAAAAACTGAGAGAGGATGGGATGTGATCCTAAGCGATACATCGCATTGAGTACAAGGAAACTGGATCATCTCTTGATGGACTATCATTGTAAACTCTCGGGTGATCACTCTCTAACCCATAATCCATCATCGGACGGTACTCCAGCACGTCATCATGATCATACGCAAACTGCGGGATCTCAATCTCGTTCCTCCTCACATGGTCCCAGAGAAACTCCAACCTGCTTACATACTTGAGCTTCCAGTATAACCTGCTTCACAATCAGCCAAAGCAGAATAGTTTAGCCCCCGGTTTTGGCTTTGTAAAAGTCCATTAGATTACAAACTAATAGTACGCTTTTCTAATTCCATGTGGAGGCAAGGTCAAAAAGACTCTTTGTCTGGTATCACTGAATATGGGCCAGAGGAAGGATTCGCGTGCCTGACTTTTTATATACTAGCACTAACAAAGAAGGGAAAAAAAAGCTTTAATTAATTTACCCTCCACTGAAAAGAAGACGACCAAAAGTAGCAAGGAAGAGCCTGGCTTGTAGGCCAGGGTGCACGAAATAAACGGCCTCCAGATTATTCTTCACGTTGATCGGAATCCCCTCGTAAATTGATCGTATCGCTGAGATTCCAGGAAAATTCTCACTCCTTTGAACATCAGTGTGCACATATACAACGGAGAACGGCCCTCTCTCCAATTCAGGGAAGATTTTCTCCTCAAGGTACTTGTTCAATACCTCATTGCTCACCACCCGAGCTGTTCATCAAATTCAAACATATAAAACCACTAAATCTTGAAAACAAATTAAAAAACGCATATATATATATATATATGTGTGTGTGTGTGTGTTCGTAATTAGTATATATACCAGGGAAGAGCTTGCCAATGATGCGAAGAACCTTACGGCCACGCTTATCATGGCCTTGGATCTTGAACACATGGAGTTTGTCTAGGAGATTATGTTGGTCGGATGGAGAAAGGCAAGTGGTAGTTGAAGGAGAGGTCATAGTTGGGTTTTGAGAGGGAACCTGTGATAAACGAAGGAATTTGAAACGCGGGGTGAAGGATGGTTGGTTTTTATAGGGGAAACAGAGCATCCAGGATAGGAATTAGGGACTTGCCCATATGTTTAGGGCTTGTAAGGATCAAAAAAGAGGGTATATTCTCAAGCATCTTCCGTTTTTGGGCCGAGTCTGACTTCAACTCAGTCTAGTGGGACATACACGTGTGGGTACTGTTTGTTCTCTTGTGATTAATTTCTTCATTGCGGTGCTGTATGGCCCAAATAAACGTTAGCGTAATTAAGCTGCTATAATGATCTTGATTACTTAAAGATTATGTTAACTACATGCCAAATTAGGGATACGTATGCATGTGTGATGTGGACGTCAGCCTTATCCGCATGAGACACCTACCTTACCATTTGAATGAAGAATTCACGCATATTTGACCAAAAGGCAATGGCATTCCAAACATTATGATATTACTGATAAGAAATATTTAAAATGACTATTTTAAATACATAAAACAGTTCCTTATTACTATATTATTAAACCTGAAATAGTTACGCCATATTAACCGAGATTAATATGAAATTAGTCTTGCCGTCCCACCATATAATGGTCATTCATGATTTAATAATTTTTCTATGAAAATTTACATAACAAAAATTAATAATAGACTTAATCGCTTATGCAATGGTTGAGTTTTTTTTTTCATTTTTTTGATTAATTAAAAAAATTGTATCGCTATATCAAATTTGATATTTAAAAAAAATAAATGAATTAAAATAATCTAATAAACTTGAAATTAAGTTCAAGTTAAATAATCTAAAATTATTATAAAACAAGATCATGATTCGTTGTTTTGACTTTCCATCTTATTATTTGTGTCTTTTTGTGTGTTTTCCTTTTTTTTTTTTTTTTTTTTTTTGGTGGTGAGCAAGATAAGGTAATTATTTATCTAATCTAAATCCTCTAACTCCCAGCAATCGATTGATATCTTTTTTTTTTTTTTTACTTACAAAAAAAAAGTTTCTTTTTTCAGTCATGGATTGTTTGAATTTGTTATTTAAATTTTGATTGTTTCAAGTTTTTAGTAGCAATTCAAATGCACCAAAAGATTTTAATTTTTCCCTGCTTTAATAACCAAATTAACTTCAAAACTCCATTGATAGATTTATTTTTACAACCACCAACCATGAGAGCGTTAGATTGGTAATTTCAAGATCCATGGCATAAGGCTCTCTTTATTCATTTTTCCAGTTGAGATTCCTATTGGTTTATGAGCTTCAACCATGTGAAAGATCGTGAGAATTTCAAAAGATGGATTCCAAAAGTAGCTAGCTAGCCGAGGAAGAGCTGAAAAAATTACAGTAAGAAGCATAAAAAATTATGAAAGAATATTTTAGATTTTTTCAGAGATCTTCTGGTGAGAGATTTGGTAAGTGCAAAGAACATAAACTAAATTATTAAGGTTAATCTTGGATTTTTACTATTTGACATGTGACGATAGCATTTTGACTCTGGCCATACCACTCTTATTTCTAGTCTCTTCAATAATTTCAGATAAATCAAAAGGGAAAACAGATACTTATACTAATTAATCAGTTAATCATCTAAGTCAATGTGCCAACTTGGATGTATTATATACAAGATCTCACTATCTCAACGGTTCTCTAGTTGATTGGGGGAGCCTAGTTAGCGGGACAAATCAATCCAAGGCATCAAAGACATAATAGCTCAGCGGGCCGGCCACGAGAGTGGCGGAATTATTATTATTAGTTAATTTGCTTGTTGTTAATTTCAGTAGTGGGCTATAGAAAGTCCAATGAAGAGGATAGAGATGGCCCACTAGCTCAATAAATGCCCATCCCGTAACGTCAGCATAGTAAAAAAAATTTTTAATATTTAAACTTTTGATAAAATAATATAATTTTTTAAAATTTTAAACTTGTATACAAAATAATATAATTTTAAACTTAATTAAATTAAATTATTATCAATTATCGATGTAAGGAGGAGATGAATACGATCAATCCACTTGCAACAGCTAAAAAACTAAACAGAAGTTAGTTAAGCATTTACCCTTGATGGAATTATTTGGCCTTTGTAAAGAGGAAGTCTGGTGCCTAAAGCTAGGAATAAATTGGTCATTTTGGACAAACCACGAGGCTAACAGTGAAAAGAAGATGAAGTGATAGGAATATTATGGGCGGCAGATAAAAAAATGGAGCGACGCAGATCGTTTCTGGAAACTATTAGCAACAGTGTGCTCTCCGGTCAAGAAAAGAATTATTGGCCTCCCAAACCTCGGTACTTGTAATTCTACAGAATATTCAATCATTCATCTCCATGCCTTTTAGCATGTTGTTTGTCTTTAATCTTTTACGGTAGCCGACTGCTTCTATTCTTCTGGTATTTTTTTACTGGAATTTTGTGCTGTTCCTATCATTTATGAATTGGCTCCATTAGTAAGGCTTTTTACAATTTTCTTAATCAATAATTTATTTTTTGGATAAACTCACAAAGGCACTATTTCGGTGGTTTTTTACTGTGAAAAAGATGTTATGTATTTCTTATTTGTTTTGTTTCTTTACATGATACTTGACAACCATCAATTTTTTTGTTTTTCTTCTAGTTTCTAAGGTGAGAGCAAATTCGAGCTCAAAAACACTTTGATTTCAAGAATAATACATCACTAATTCAGTTTTTTTTTTTTAAGAAATCATTAATTCGGTTGAAATTGAAGTGTATTGACATACATAATATTCATTAAAGAAAAAAAAATTCATTTTATTATGTCATAAATGTGTTTCATATCTTATCACAAATAATTAATAAATTTTATATAACGATGCTTTTCGTGAAATTTGCTTTTGTTATTTGTCTTGTCAAGAAGGTGTGAGAATATACACTACCACAGCTAAAAATAGAAATGTGGTGACCGGGCCTATCTTAGCCCAAAAATGTAAAAGTTTGTATATTAACCGAGGCTTGAACTCATTTACATATGACTAGGCGATTGGGCCTCAACCCAGCCTCGTTCACAAGTCTAACGTCGGTTTCGGTTACCATTCATCCCACCCGCGCGCTCGCGAGAGCCTTGTTCAACGATTGGCTGGCTCATGCATAACTAGGTTTTCAATATTTTGATATTCGAGCTTCTTATTTGTTTTTCGCTTGCTTTATTTCATCGAAGGTCGGGCATTGGAAAGGAGACTTGCCAGTTTGATTTCTCGGGCATCAGGAACCACCAAAATTCATATTTCAATGCCTTGCATTGGATCTCTTAGCAAGTATAGTCCATAGTTAAGTACGAGGACTTGACCTCCTTTTCTTTATGTGACAATTTGTTCTAATTTTTTACACCCACTTTTCGTGTCTCGCTTCAAGGTAGATACATATCAAAAAAGAAAAAAAAAAAAAAAAAGAACAAATGTGAGAGGAAGTAAATTAATGTTATTAACTATGTCTTGACGTCCACAGACAGACCACAAGAAAGAAAAATGAGGAGAGACATGAAGTTGAGGGTTGGATGGATTCTTCTTGGCATCTTTCTTGGTTGTAAATCAGCCTGTGATAAGCAAGGAGCTGTATGCCAAGATCCCCGGTTCATTGGTGGTGATGGGATTATCCTAGAGTTCACATAAATGCTCATTTTATTGGCAAAACGGGAAGGAAGAGATTTCACTTGGGTTCAGTCCATTGGAGTCTTATTTGGATCTCATCAACTCTACATTGGAGCACAAAACGTGGCAAAGTGGAAAGAGTCGGTAGATAGCATCCTGACACAAGTGAACAAAGAACATATTGTGGTACCAAATGATGAAGGCCAAACATGGTGGTCTCCAGAGACTGGATGATTCAACGGCAAGCGGAGACGAATAAGGTGAGAGTCAAGGTGGAGGGGTTGTTTGAAATAGCTGCACGTGTGGTTCCAATCACCAAAGAAGAGTCAAAGGTACATGGATATGATGTGAAGGAGGATAGTTGCTTTGCTCACTTGGAGCTTAATTTCAAGTTTTACAAACTAAGCAAGCTGGTGGATGGGGTTTTGGGAGAGACCTATAGACCGGGTTATCAAAGCCGTGTCAAAATGACTGCAGCCATGCATAGGAGGAGCGGATAGGTTTGCATCGTCTCACATTTTTGCTACAGATTGTGATATTTCTTACTTTTGAGTTGAACCAAGACAGCTGAGGGTGAGAACCATCTTACTGTCCATGTGCAAGTAGATTTTGAGGGGTACAGCGGGGCAAGTGGAGAATGAAGGGAATAATATCTGTCTGCAGTAATATAAAGTCGTCTCTTTCTGAGATTTGAAGCATGTTTCTGCTTGAAAGCTCTTTAGCATAACTTCTGTAATTATACAGATAGAATCATCTCTGAGATTACGAGTTTATCTTATGTTAAGCAAGCCATAACTTTATTCCAAAAAAAAAAAAGGTATAACAATTCAGATTACAACAATAACCACAGCTTCGCTCTATCTCTATAATAGCTTCATCTAGGACCACCAATTACTGCTCCTATACTGATGACTAATACCACCAATCAGTTGAATGACTAAAAAATCAATATGCTGAAAGAAAAGCATGAACACTGATCAAAATTTAATCAATAGAACTAAGTGGTTCATTTGTTCATTGTTAAAAATCTTGTCTATAAAGAATTGGGCACCTTCGATGTTATGTGTGTGTACATAAAAGTCAAGTGAGAGTTGAAGCAGAGAATTACCAGTAATCCCTGCACGAACATGATCCATTTGCAAAATGGTGAAACCGCTTAGCATCTCGAATTATTATTGTCCGCTTCTCAATCAGTGATATAAATTTCGCAGTGCTGTGACAATCACCACATATTCTAAGGTTCTTTGTTATAATTAATGTCACATCCACATTTGTCACTAAAAGTCCAAATACAATGGCTAACGTCTCACTGTGCTTATTGATTAAATCCTCTTCCACGTCCTCACCAACATCATGCAGAACATATTCGATTTTGATGCATCTCCAGCTTTTTTCATCCTTCCAATAAGTTCGTCCAACTACTTGTATATTTGCTGTGTCTCAGGGTGAGATTGATCACCCATTCCAAAGCAACGGATTCTATTTCCATATTCAATATAACTGCATCCTGGTTTTCTGATTACATTTCTCTCTTTCATTAATGCCCTCACCTTTGAAGCATCCCACCATTGACCAGCTGCAGAATACATATTTGATAACATAATGTAGTTTCTCCAGTCAGATGGATCTAACGCAAACAATTGCTCAGCAACTTCCTTTCCCAGTTCAACATAACCATAGACTCTAGAAGCGTCAATAAGAGCTCCCCACACACCAGAATTTGGCACCATTGGCATGCTTTGGATAAGGTTATAAGCATCACCAAGATGCCCAGAGCGGCCCAAAAGATCAACCATGCATGAATAGTGATCCACCCTCGGCTGAACCCCATAAACTTTAGACGCAATCTGGAAATAATATTTCCCTCCTCAACTAGTCCTGAATGACTACAAGCGCTTAACAAGTGAGTGACCGTGACATGATCGGGCACCAAGCCTTTCCATGACTTCAAAAAGTTCTATTGTTTGTTTCCCAAGACCATGCACCGCATAGCCTGCAAGCATGGCGGCCAAGCTACTGCATCTGGATTAATCATCTCTAGAAAGAAAATTTGAGAAGCCCTTAAAACACCCAAGTTGGCATACAACTTTAAAAATGGGGTTGCCACAGCTAAGTTCGTATTAAGACCAGAGCCGAATACACAACCATGAATATAGCCTCTACCAGTTTCCTTACAGCCAGTTTTTCACAAGCTAGAAGTACAGTTACTAAAGTGGCCTGATATGAGAAAACACCATCGCTTCTCATCATAACAAAATATCGCATTCTTTCCTCAGCCAAGCCCACCTGAACATGAACTGTAATAACTGAATTCCACGAGACCGTATTCTGCACCGGCATTTCCCCTAATAATTGACAAGCTGCATCCAAATACCCGCACTTTCCCTACAAGTTAACAAGAGCATTACCAACTTTAACCTCCAAAAGCATGCCTAATCTCAGCGCCAAACCGTGGACCAACCTGCCCGCACCAAGAGCACCCATATCAGCACAGGCTGAAATTAGAGGTATAAGTGTAACTTCATTTGGTTTCATATCTGTTTCAATTCTCATCCTGGAAAAAGTATTAATGCAGTTGCCCAAATCCCGTGTTCATGAAAAGCCTGAAATCAGCGAATGCCGGGAGACCCAAGTCTTTGTCGGGCAATTCACCGAACAGGTTCTGTGCATCTTCCAGGTATCCGAATTGAAAATAAACGAACACAAATTGATCGCCAATGAAGCCGTGGTTATAGACAAAGGGATTCACCATTTACAGATGGACGACTGTGCTTTCAGGTCCACCTTGCATTTTGCATTTGCCTAAACTTGAACTTCTCAGGTCCATCACATGAAATGGAATGCAATAGTTCCTCTCAAAAAGACAATTTAACATAATAGTCTGATTTTCTTTTTCTTTTGCCCTCCCTTGCATCAAATCTTTAGAGATAGATATTTCAGAGGGTAATTTGTAAACTATAGTTCAATTGCAGTCATGAAAAAATTATTTTCTATAATTAAGTTAGTAATTTATGATTAATATTATAATTAAAATTGTTTGGCTGATTAACTAATTTTCAGCCAACGGAAATGATGACATGTATATATTATATATTTTTTAATACTGATGGGGAAAAATTATTGATAACTAAGCCAACTTTACCTCATCTCTTTTACCCTCTTACTTCCACTAACAAACTCTTCTCACACACATTTCATCAAGCACCTCCTTAGCATAATCAATCAAATCCAAATCAACCAAACGCAAACACACACAAAACAAACAAATAAATAAACAATGAAAATTTTACAAGAAACGTTAGCATTGGGCTCGATTCACATGTCAGACTTAGCAAGCCACAGCTTGGCATGCTCAACGCATCGCTGCAACTCATTCATATGAGATAAACTGAAATACAAGCCGTGAAATCATCAAACCACCAGTTTAGAAATCATGTCCAAATCCTTTTCAGCAAGCAGATCTGTAGATCATCTATCACATAATCATAAGTCAAGCAATAACCTCTCTCGTGCATCCGAGTTAGCATCGTGGCACTGAAATCGTTCTACAACATCACATCAAATGATGAACAAAAATATAATAGCATCAACAAATCCTCTACCTCAGAATTATTGTTTCCTTTCTCGAGCTCATCATCCTTATTTAGAACGAAGGATTGTTCCCGATGTTGTTGGTGGCGTTCGATGGCAAGGGAATGTTCTTTAAAGACGGTGGAGGCGAGAGAGAGGCAGAGCTTGTCAAGCTTGTCGATGGTAGCGATACTGGAGGGTTCGGAGCGGAGAACGTCTTCTTGTTCTTTGTTAGAGTGAGTCTTCCATCTGAAGGATGCGGTTGTACTTCGTGCGAAGGCGCAGAGGTGTTTGTTGATGACGTTCCAGATAGGATTAGATAGATGGTTCTTGCTTGGGGCATGAAGGGAAAGCTGCTGTAGGAGGTTTATTGTGTTCTCACAATGGGGCTTGGGTCTCTGATTTTGTATCTATCCTGGGTTTTTGTTCGGTATTATGAGAATTGTTTTCTGGGTTATAGAAGAAGGCGTTGGTGTCCTTTCTTTAATTCATCTATGTCCATCTATATCTAGATTACTCATTACTAAATTTAAGGAAAATTAACAGTTCATTCTCAAAACTATATCTAGATCAGGAAGCAACATGAACATAAAAAAGAGGGAGAAAGGAGAAAGTTAAACTTTGGATAAAAAGGCTCGTAAGAAGTGGGGTGACATGGCAGATCTTTCCATGTCATCAGCCACATATCCTCAACCTTATGACATCAAAATTTATTATTTTATTTTTATATCAATGCTCTGAAGGTCGAATATTTATTAATTACTTGAAATAAATTAATTATAATATTAATTATATTTTAGTGATCTAATTGTAAAATAAAAAGAATAATTTAAAAATTATAATCAGCATCAATAAAGACTCTAAATAAATTTCTTTTATAGAAAAATTATTATTTATTAGATTCAATAAAACTATTGCAGTTAGAAGCACTGTAGAAAACATTTCATAATGTTATATTATTATTTAATGCTTAAAAAAGATAAATGGTTTGGATAATGCTAGGAAAGTAAACATGTATATTGTTCATTTATCTTCATATAATATAATATCAGTCATTATGACAAAAATAAAAATACAGTATCAGTCATGAAATTTTTGTTTTCATTTTTTACATTAAATGATAGAGTTACTGAAATTTGATTCGTTTATGTTTTATTTTATAAATCCAAAATAAATATTAAATTATTATAAGGCTTCATTAGTTTGTTTAACCTTTTGCCTTTGTTTGAAAAATTATATAAGTAGGAAATAAAATAAAGAAAGAAAATAAATTTTATTTTTTATATATTTCATATTTTATTATTTTATTTAAAAAATAAAAAATATTTATTTATTAAAATAAATTAAAGAGAATAAAAAATTAAATAAAAAAAAATATAAATGTTAAACATAACAAAATCACTATTTTTAAAATTATAATCATTCAACTTTTCACATTAACTAAATATTAATACATATAATTTCAATAAATATTAACGTATATTAAAAACCAACTCCCCCTTTCCCAACTACAAATCACAGAGGCAGGACATGGCGCATGTGATTTCTAATTATGTTCATAGTTTGACTTCCATTTCTTCATTGTGTTTGTTTTTTCTTGAAACTGAAAATAAATACGATCCTTCAGAATTGAGCCATTCACCACTCCATCACTGACCCTTAAACTTGCCATGTGTAATCGCTCTCTTTTAAGCACCCCCATAGTGGTGGTAGTAGTAGCAATAATACTACTATCACCAGTTGCCCTGTCAAGTTCAAGAAGTGAAGCTATTGAGGCTTTACTCACTTATTTGGATTCCAAAAAGACATTCTCATCAGTTCAAGAATCTGCAGCTAAACAGAATTATCAATTCACAAAAATTATCTCTAATTTTCTATTTTTTTATTTTAGAAAAACATAAAAAAAAATAATATTTATTCTTTCTCTATTCTATATTTTTCTCCCTTTCTCAACTCAAGGGGAATTTCATTCCTTTTTTATTTTTTTCTTTTTCAGACAGTGCAGATATCGTTTGGAAGTCTATGAATATACTAAACCTTTTAAAAAAAGAATTTTTTAAATATTTGAAATAAGTTTGAATGAGGGCATTGTGGTATCACTAAAATCTCTCCCTATCAAGTCCTGGACATGACGTACAGGTAAATGTTGAAAATAATTGTGCCATAAAACAAGCTTTTATATTTGGAAGGCGGAAACAAATTTCACTATGGATAATAATGGATAATCAAATAGACCCACATATGATCCATTGACTAGCCTTCAATACTATACATCAGCTTTATTCCCTCTGCGTAACAAGTAACTAGCACAGTGCACTGGACGGCACTAGACAGATCCCAAGCGTAAAAGCCTATATCTTCTTACAGATGTACCCTAAATATATGGTCAGACTGTGTCAGCAGAAGAGGAACAAGTGTATGTCAACGTTTGGAAGAAAGAAAGAGATCAAAGCTCTAAAGCTGCAGACACAAGAGAGAGATGGAGAGATAGAGAGAGAGAGAGAGAGACTGAGACAGAGATAGACATGAAAAAATAAGCAAAGTAGTACTAGTAGAGTGTACTAATAAATAAAGCGCTGTTTTTAAAGGCAAAGAAATACTAATCCTCATAGGGACTTTGCTCAGCGAGGCTGGTTGGCCATTCAAAATGCCATAAAAGCCAATTTTGCGCAACCGTTACCTCCCACGCGTCGGGCTCTTCTTTAATTCTGGCTGTACTCCGTCTTAGGCTCTTATAATTACCATCTTATTTTTGGAATCATCATTATACTTCTGTATTTTCTGTTCTTGATTTTTCGGCGACGGGGAGAAAATGTCGCCGCCGGCGAGGAAATATGGTCAGGATAAAGTGGAAAACAAACTATATCCTGCTCCTCTTACCTCTCATGAGAAAGTTGTTAAGGAACCCAGTACTTTCTGGGACACTCTCAGGCGCTTTCATTCTATAATGGGCACTAAGTTTATGTGAGCTTCTTTCTTGCTGTTGTTCTTCTTCTTGATTTGTTTGTTGGGTTCCCTCCCTTGACAAAAATTTACTTAGGCATGTGAATAAAGGCTCTTGTATATGTGCAGATGGACCATAGGAAACGAGTAAAAATTTGATCTTTTTTAAAATCTGAGTTTGGGTATCTATTGTTCTTTTGGCTAATGCTTTTAGGAACCGTTCTGGTTTTATTTTCAAGGATTCCTGTGATTGGAGGGCAGGAGCTAGATTTGCATGTTCTATATGTGGAGGCTACAAAAAGGGGTGGATATGAGAAGGTGTGGCTCTTTATATAATCCCATGATGCATTCATACGAGAAACAACTAAGATGAAAATGATGTGTAGGTTGTTGCAGAGAAGAAATGGAGGGAAGTGGGTTCTGTGTTTAATTTCTCGCCAACGACAACTAGCGCTTCCTTTGTATTGAGAAAACACTACTTTAGCCTTCTTTACCATTATGAGCAAGTTCACTTTTTTAAGGTTGAAGGTCCACTTTGTTCTCCAACAGGTAAATTAATGTTCTTGCAAGATTTTCTTTGCTTTGGCTTCACTTATGGCACTTCCTTGTCCTTTCTTCTTCTTTTTTTAAGGAATATTGGCCGGATATTTATTTGTTATTTGTCTTTTTAAACAAATTTCTCTTTGATCTAATTGTGCTTATCAATTTTATTGCCCTGCAGCCACATTTCCTGTTAGCAGCTCTTTATGCAGAAATGAATTAGCTATTGTGGAATATTCCCCTAAATCGACGAGGGACTATCCTGATCCGCCTATTAAAGGTTTCGTGGTGTCGCCAGTATCTCCCTTTTTTTTTTTTTTCCTTCTTTAAAGAAATTGCGGATTAGTGGATAAATGCCTGATATAATTTCAGCCTTATAAAACAACTTCCTCTTGAGTTAGTTAAATAGTCCATTTTGAGAAGTTTGGAGTTACCGTTATAGGAGTGACTCTAATAAACAATAATTTTCAAATAAAAATATTTTTATTTAGAACTCTTATAATAATATTCATTATAATTTTCAATAATTCTCTCTATCTCTCTCTGTCACATATCTGATTTGTGAAGTTGCCATTGCTTGATGTGAAAGTGGAAGCTATGGTGATTTCTGTAGAGATAATTACTACAAACCCCTCCATTGTCATATTGTGCTAATTCTTCCTTCATTTTTATATATTATATTAAGTCATCCATATGTTTTTCCTCCATAAATTATAGAGTATCTTAAATTTTCTGCTAAAATTATATAACATATCTATAATACCCTCAATTTTCTGTTAAATTTTTTATTCTTACCAATGCACTTAACTCCCTGCAAACCTGAAAATAATAATGGGAAAAAGGGCCAATTCATTTCTGAATCTCCCATTTCTTGCTTGTGGTCCCACTCCATATATCTTATACTTCAAATGAATAGCTATGTACCATGTAGTATGGAACAAATACTTACATTTGTAATATGTACCTGAGGTCCATGACCTGAACAAAGAGGAAAAAAAGTCAGTTCGTTTGTTTGAAACTTTGTTTATTTGTTGTCTGTCTGTGGTTCGTTTGTTTTGTTTGTCTAATTAAAATTTATCGAACATCTCATGTATCAAAGTAAAATTTTTAGCAATAACAAGAAAAAAATCGATTCTGGACTTAAATTACAGTATTTCAATTTAATTAGTTCGGTGTTTCCTACGGCTATTTTAGATTTGGAAAGGTGCACTTTCTTGTTGATGGCTTCTATTCTCAATTGCTTCTGCCTTTGGAGAAGTGCATATAAGGAGTAAATAGTTACAATATCTCCACTGATCAGAATTTCATAACAAAGACTATTGGCAAGAAAAATCTCTACCTAAGGTCTACAAGATGTTCTCTCCACTGAGCAAGCATTATTAAGTAGATTCGTTATCTTAATCAGATTTTCTAAATTTTGCATGCAGGATCTTCATCTTTCGCAGCTATTGGAACTATTGATGGGAAATTTGATTGCGGTTATTTAGTGTCTGTGAAAGTGGGCGCCGAGATTCTCAGTGGTGTACTTTACCATCCAAATCAACCAGTTTCATCTTCTTCTGTTACCCAATGTAGTAATGCTTTTATTCCGTACACTGGTAACCAAAAGTATGAACATTCTGGTCGTCGTCGGAGAAGCAGAAAATCAGGGGACCCCAACTACCCAAAACCCAACAGAAGTGGTTACAACTTTTTCTTTGCTGAAAAGCACTATAACCTCAAATGTCTATATCCAAATAGAGAAAGGGAGTTTACCAAAATCATTGGCCAGTCATGGAGCAATCTCAGTGCAGAGGAGAGGATGGTAAAACTGCTTGAAGGAACTAACTCGTTGCTGAGTTGCGATTTTTTTCTAAAAAAAAAAACTAGCGTAATTTATAACTTATGTAATCTTAGGTTAATGGTCTCATAACATTTGTTTAATCACAGGTCTACCAGAATATTGGACTAAAAGACAAGGAAAGATACAAGAGAGAGCTGAAAGAGTACAATGAGAGACTGAAGCTTATGTAGAGCATTGGAGCTGGAAGAGCCGAGTATTAGAGCTCCACAAGTTGGGAACTAAACCGAGCCAGGGACATTCTAGTGCAGGTCTCTGTAACTTTACAAATTAGAGCTCCTTTTTTTTTTTTTTTTTTTTTTTAAACATTAAGTAGATATTAACTTGTTAGTAATGTTCAATACAGGCATTTTTATTTAGTAGGTGTTCTCGGTATGTGATTCGGCTTAGCTTCAAGCAAAGTTAGTGGTCTAATTTTATGCTTGAAAAATAACTTAGAGAAATAACAAGTTTAGAAGCCCAATTGAAATATAAGATTTCGCGAATTGTAAACATTTACATTAAAATTAAATGCAATGTACCTCTGAAGATTCAATTTTTTTTCTTCGGAGAGCTTTGTAATAATAACGTTCCTGCTAACTCTTTACCGTCGCCCTTTTCTCCAATTTGTTAAATGTTGGTAGTGACAAGGAAGAAAATATTTCCCATGCTCTTCGCGATTGTAAATGGGTCCAAGCAGTTTGTTTCGACTCCCCACTGAGAATAGATAGATAAGGGTTGATTTTGATTTCTAGTTCTCTTCTATTTTGAAATTGTTTTGGATGAATCATGTGGAGCATTTTTGTAGTATTGCCTGGTTTGTGGTTCCAAAATATTGGCCAAGTACTCAACAAATGCTTGGCCATGCTATGGCAAGTTGAGAATGTTTTCACGCTCCTAAACTGTTAAGCCATCAGCTAAGACAAAATGGGAGCCTCCTCAAGAGGGTCAAATCAAAATGAGTCTGATTTGTGAAATCGCCTGGGAGAGGCAATTGCAGCAGCTGTTGAAAGTTAGACTATTTTCCCGTCGGTGTTGCTGAAGCAATGGTGATTCGTTTTGGTTTGCAAATTCAATAATCTAGAAATTGAGTCTGATGCTTTAGGAGTAGTGGTTCTGAGTGTTGAACGTGCTTAATATTAATTTTTCATCTAGTAATCAAAGTTTCTCCACCAACCTTTGCAGTGGTTCTGAGTGTTGAACGCGCTTAATATTAATTTTTCATCTAGTAATCAAGTTCCCCTCTTTCTGAATGTTTATCAGCTCATGCTCAATCTTAATTTTTCATCTCGTAATCATGTTTCTTGTACAGCCAACGTTGTAGCTAAGATGGCCTCTTTACGATGAGTGGATGAGCTATTTTAGATAGACGAGTGTCCTTCCTCAGTTGCTACTTTTGTTCAATTAGGTTTTTGCCATGAATAAAACCCTTTCTTTTTCTTCTCCAGAACATATGTCAAATAATTTATGTTTCTTATTGCTTATCTGTTAAAATATTAAAATTATAAGGTTAATAATGTATTAAGTAATAAATTGTATACTTTTTCTTCTCTCTTTTTCTCTCTCTCTGTCTCTGTGTATATATAAAAGAGTAGATAGAGAATGTGAAAATTTACATTTATCTATCAATGAGAAAATTTAAACCACAAATATTATAATTTTGAGAAAAAGGCAAAATAAGTTTGATTTTGCTTTAAATCTTATAACATGCAAATATATAATAATAGCCAAGATGGGTTAACATGTTGGTTAGGAGGTGAATTAATTTATTGAACCAATTAAGCAGCCAGTTCAAAACATATGCAGCAACATGGACAATACATATAGGAAATGCTTTGCTAAGACCTTAAATAAACAAAAGCAGAGAATACTGTATTGACGACAAGACCCATCTATTTGAAACTGCTTTTTTGCATTTCGACCACCTTCTTCCACGACTCCCTGCTTGAAATCTCACCCCACCATCTCCCCACATTCTTCCTAGAAGTGAAGAGCTCTCCTCTATTAGTTGCACCCACCAAGTACTGGGTATTGGGCAAATGCGAAAGATCGGCTAAAGAGAATTCATCAGCGGCCAAGAATCGACTCTCTTCCAGCCTCTTGTCGTAAATGTCGAGCACTTTTTCTAACTTCTCCTCGTTCTGCTTGATCACCCCTTCGTCTTGCGGGATCTTCATTCTTGGAGCTAATACAAGCTGAAACAGCAGAGCTCCGCTTGGCGCGTTGAAGCTCTGCCCCTCAGCCTCTAACCACTGGTCTATTGATGCTTTTACCAGTGGGTTTGTCCCGTACAACCCCTTGTTTCCTCTGTCTTGGTACTTCTCACATATATAGCGACATATTGCTCTCGACTCTGGAACCCATAAGTAACTATGTATAATGTCGCATTACGTAGGGACTATTAGAGAATGGGAAGAAAATAATCCAATAGACTAAACAGTGATTAAGGAGTTTATTACTTTTTTTTTTTAATTCGTCAAGGATCTTATTTGAAATACATCATATAAAAAAGAAATAAATAAATATGTTTATTAATAAAATTCATTTCCATTAAAAATTTTTTATTTAAAATAAATTGTAAGTTAACAGAATTATTAATAAGTTTTTTATTTTTATCAAATTTTATATATATTTTTTAAATACAATTTTTAAAATAAAGAAATTTATAAAAATAAAAATCGATTCATTCAATTCTGTTAAAATCTAAATTTTAAAACAGCGCATAAGTATACGAGGCTGCTGCCCTTTAAAATCGTTGGGTAAAAACTTAATCTTTCATTAACCCAGAAACAGTCTGTGGATACCCTCACCATATATAGTAAAAAAGAATATGTATTTATTTACCGAAGAGGGAGATGCTCTCATCTTGAAATGCAGGTACTTGGCCAAAGGGCTGTTAGATTGAGTCCAGATGAGTCAATTGGTTAGGTAGAGAGATAAAAGAATTATGCAAAGAATTGGGTGTATAGAGAGCACCTGGATCTTGAGGAAATTAGGCTTCTTGTGTTCCCCTTTGGACATGTCGATGGGAATGAGCTGAAAATCAACATCTTTCTCAACGAGACAAACTAGGACTCTGGAAACGGCAGTGGACAGTGTTGGTCCATACACCGTGACTGGAGCTGTGGCCATTTGATTAGATTAGAGGCTCTAAGGCTTGGTAATGGTAAAAGCTTTTATTCTAATTCTAGTCCTTGGCCGTTTGGTTTTCCTTGAATTTCAACCACACATAAAAGCAACCCCTGCATCTGCCGCTTTATCCCTTGCGTAAGGAGGTTGGTGCAAATACCAAAGCCTAGAACAGTACTATGACTAATGGGCTGCAATTCCCCCATCAAAGCTTTCATGGGCTTATATGCAGAGCCCATTTTATGGAATTATTATGCATTAGTGTGTATATCGTGGGGTCCCGTGGTGCAAAAAACACGTGTATGCAATATAGAATACGCGAGAGATTTCTTTCTTTTTTTTTAAGAAAAAATTAAATTTTATTATTTTTAATTAAAATAAATTAATTCAATATTCAGTTAAGTCTATTCAATTTTTCTATTATTATTTATTTTGATTTGATTCAAATTTTAAGTAAATTTTATTTTTATTTATGCAAAAAAAAAGATATATATTTTCTATGTACAAATTAAATCATATATAATATTAAATGAAAAAATAATGAATATGAATACTATAGATGATGAACATTATTCATATAAATAATAAACATTTCCGTGATGATCAATGAACATAAATAAAACGAATAAAAAATACACCAAAATGAAATGCAATTTCAAGATTTTACAGTAGAGAATGAATAATCGCAGAAATTTTGCACAAAAATTAATTATAATTAAAGGAATAATAAAAAATGTCAAGTAATAAGCAATGAAAATCAAGTTTTGTGAAAACAAAATATTATATATTTTCAATGAGCAAATTAAATCACATACAATATTACATAAAAAAGTAATGAATATGAATAATATAGATGATGAATATTATTCATATAAATAATAAACATTTATGTAATAATCAATAAACATGAATAAAATAGTGAAAATAAGACATCTTATTATTCAATAAAATGATGAACATAAAAGACAAAAATTGATGAACATTATGCGAACAATTAATAAAAATTTACTTACTAAGTAACGAACATAGCTTGATGAAATATAGTTAAATATTTTGGTATTGTCAACTTTTTAATAAAATTAAAATTGATAAAACACTATAGAATTTATATACTAAATATAAAATATATTATAATTAATCATAAATTATTGTATTAGTTTATTTTTAATTGAAAATTTTAATACAATTATATGTTTCTTATTATTATTATATTATTTTTTTATAATTTTACATTATATTTTGATATTATATATGACATAAAATAAATATTTATTAGGTTAAATAAATTATATGTATCTAAATTGATTTTTGTCGAAATAAAAATATCATTTATTAAAAAAGAAAAAAGAAACAAGATAAAAAAAAATCAACATACTTATGGAACAAATAATAAAAACGCCAAAAAATTTTATATTTTGGACACTCAAACTACTAAATTTCGTAGTCTGAGATTCACTGTATAATTTGCGATTGTGCATAGGATATTGGGATGGCTATTTAAATATTTAGCTATTAGTCTAGTTACCATTAAGAGGATCTTAATCCTCTAGTGAAACCGTAACATCAATGACAGTGTTATAATGTTGCCTTTCGATTTACACTTTATTTCCTTTTATTCAAAGAAAAAGAAAACCACAACTTGACTTATCAACATAAGCCCAAGCTCTTAATTCCTGCACAACTAGTTGGCACAGGTGGTCCAATTTGAGGGAAGCCTATTAGAAACCGAAGCTGGAAATTCTTGTACATGAACATCCAATGGCAGCAGGCGATACTCAATGGTGAGGTCTTTGAACACCTTGATCATTTGTTCTACCAAAGGTGTTCTCCTTGCCCATCTCTCCCCCATCCTCTGAAAGTTCAATTTATGTGTAACCCATAATGACATATTGATTTTGTTCATGTCCTCTACATCCTTCACAATCACCATTGCACCTGGATGCCAGTGGTCATTGTTGCCTTCAACATACCTGAAAGAAATTTCAGCAACAATTCACTTGTATTAGGATTTGAATATGTGCTGTACTAGCTAGGGAAAGAAAACAAAACCGTAAGTTGTGGATTAAATTAACACATACTCCTTTAATCTATCCTTCATAATGGCGATCTTCTCCATTGGAGTGGAAATGTGAACACAAAAATCAATTGCCTCGTTCATATCAGGACTGCGGTAGAAGTTACCAATAGCTTTGGTAGCTAGAACACTATTAGGGTATGTAATCTTCTGCTTATCATACCTCAGAAACACAGTAGTTAATATATTCATCTCTTCGACTACCAGCTGAGGTTCAAACAAATACTGTTAGGACCCTTCGACGCATAAAAATATATTATCACCTAAAGTTAGTATGTAAAAGAGAAATCACTGTATAAAGAATGCTTAGATATTTGATTACTACACCTGAACTCCATCCACTTCGCAGCAATCGCCCACATCAAATGGGTGCATTACAAATAAGAATATGATTGCTTCAAATGTTGTCTTGCAGCTATTTCCAAAGACAAAAGCCAGAAGGAGAAGTTGGGAGCTTATGAAGACTAGGAAGTTCATGACAGGAACTCCAAGTATCAAGAGCCAGATTATGGAAATGAGGATAGTTACAAGGATGTTCAACATGTTGTGAAGTTTATCAACAGCAGTTTTTGTATCATTTAGAGATAGTGCAAGTGCTCGTCGCTCTCTAAATGCATTAACCTAAAACAAAATGGCAATCATACATAGTTTTTCTCTTTGCGTTCTATATATTTAAAGGAAAGACAACACTGGTTGCAGCTTCTAAGCAAAAATGAACAAGGACTAAATTGAATAGGACAAGAAATCAATATGGAGATAATTACCAGCCAACTTTTAAGAGCTGACTTGCTTATTCCTTCATTTTCACTTGCGGCTCCAAAGTGATGCATTGCTCTCAAAGCTTCTTCTTTATCCATAAAACGCATCACGTCACCAAGGAAAATGCATCTGATAGCAATATAGAATTCATCATACTATAAGACTATCAGGATGGCCAAGAACATTAGTAGTTTAGAATACAAAAATAAGATAAATTAATAAGACTAAATTAACCTAAAACACTATACTTCAAGGAAATTTGAGGAACTTACGGGGACCCTGTCTTTGCCACCTTGAGGAATATCTTTTTGGCCGCTTCTTTTGCCTGGCGTTCACTTCTGATGTGAAATAAAGACTCGTCTTCAATGTTCGAATTAAGTATCTGTTCATCCAAAGCAGACAAGGTACTATGGCTAACAATATTAATCATCCTCTTCATATTCCAAGCTGATATATTCTTGTGATTCAGCTTATGCAGGTGATCAATTGGAATTTCCTCGTCCTTCTTCCTATTCATCGTCTTCGAAAATCCGGGCCTCTTCCCAACTGTGGGGCACCTTTTAAGTTTCCTACACCCATTCTCTGCAAGAAGAGTTGCCTTAAGGTCACCAGGATCAGCCTCTTCCTCTACTTTTTCTTCTATGATCTGCCTTTCAAACAATGGTGGACCGCAAAGCGTCTCGATTACATATTGATTTAATAGAGCCTCCTGGATTCTTTCGAAGAACGTGTTAACGTGGAAGGATGAAGCAAGAACCTTGACGGCAAGTGTTTTCAAGAGCCATACAAATGTTCCTACCAATAAGCACACTAGAATCTTGGTCACATACTGCAGTATCTTAGTCTTGTTCTCCTCAATTTTTTTATTGAAAATCCAGTGCCAAACAAGCAAAACCAAACCCAACCATAGGCAATTCTGAACAGCCTTCCTCAAGCCATAAACAAAATACAGCACCCTTTTCCGCAAAAGAAAATTGCGCTCGAAGAAGATCACAACAAACTTAGTTCCCCAACCAGACACCAAATGGCCACAGATTAGCGTCAAAACCATTATTTCCCATTTCCATAGCGGAAGATCCCATAATGTCTGCGTCCTTAGTACAGGAATGGAAAGGGTACAAACCAAGGCTAATGTGACTAATACAAGAACGACCCGTTGGATCATTGTCAATGCACTGGAGGTCATTTTATTGTATTCCTCTGGGATGTCTTCAATGCCATCTTCTTCATGACGATGATCACTATCTTCCTCAAGATCTCCACTAAAGTCAGCTGTCTCAATTCTTTGATACTGTTTTTCAGGTGGGTCTATTAATCTAGATTTTGTCTTGTTCACAGCAGACCTCCATGAGTTTCGACTAAAAAAAGCCTTGTCTGGCAACTCTTTGCCTCTTTGACGAACAGCTTCATTTAATATGTCTTCAAAGGATACTTTGAATTTGTTTGAAGAAGCTGCAGATTTACTGCTTGAACATCCGCTGTTAGATTTAGAAGCAGTCTCCGTTTCTTTAGTATAACCATTATCATTGTCAATCTTGACAGCGATTTCCTCTTCCTGAGAATGAGAGTCAGAGGATTGTGCCATGTGATGATCGTTATGGTCGCACAACAATGCTTGCTTTCCTTCGGGGTGATTTTGTTGTTGCTTCTTGTGAGCATGGTAAGATTTCAAGGACCGTCTCCAAGACTCCATCACAAGGACCTGAAAGAAATTAAATGTTTCATTTGGGGAATGACCACTTACAACGAATTTAAGAGTACAACATACTAGCTGCTGAAGTGACAAATGTAAACTTTGAAAAAAAAAAAAGGATAGAGAAAGCTGTAGACAAGTGAGATTTTGGAGAATAAAGTTATGGATTATGTTCTTGAGCGATCATGTCCCAATCTTCTTGTGTACAATTTGGTGCTTTGCTAGTGTTCTTTTTTGCATAAATTCTCTTCTTTGTGGTTATTTTTAAGTGCGCTCCTGGCATAACTTGCCAAGAATATATTAGATAAAGAATCTTAAATCTTCGACAATTCCACTGCTTTCCGGCTGTGCTAAGAGCATTAGAATAATTTTCTGCTTCAACACAGAAGGGCTAACTTTCAGAATAGAGAATATGTAGAAGATAAGGATTCAGGAGAGCTATGAACTCCCAATCCAAAAAGTGGCTGAATAGTTTCCTAATTCCTCATCCATGATTAGACGGAGGTTGGATCAATGCAACCTGAGGCTCAGATGTGTATTCGGTTAGCAATTGCGATAGTAATGATTCTAGTAGCATAAGGTAAACACGTGCATGGTTCTGATACATATGTATATAAATATATTTTTTTTAACATCTGTATAACGCAGAACAGAATTCTACAATGAGCAGATCACAAAAAAGCTGGGAAACGTATGTACAATATTTATTCTTACAGCTTTTGACTTCTGCCTTGCCTCGTTGATTTTACAGCTCTTCTTGATGACTTCTTTTCTTGCCTTTCCTTGTTTTCCTCCGTTACCTGTTATAAGATCATGAAGCTTTCAAAATTCGCACAGCAGAAGCAAATAGAAATTTTTTCACAAAATTTTCCTACCATCCTGACTAACTCCTGCAACAGTTCCAAAATTTCAGAGAATTGAGGTCTCAAAGATGGATCTTTCTTTCAGCATCTCTCAAGAAGTTCCATAAACTTGGGATGAGTATGCTTTGGAATTGAAGGCCTCAGACCCTGGAATCCACATCGATAAGAGCATTTTTATCAGTAATTCCATTTGTTGCTTTGAGATTGAAATATCCAAATAGATACTTTGATTAAATGATTGGCATGAAATCTGAGAAATCATGAGTTGGAACTTAAAAATAAATTTTAAAAAATTTAATATGTAAAAAACATCTCTATCCATGGAAAAGAACTAGTAATTGTTTCCGTAAAATACAGCATCGAAAGGCTTTTACCTTTCCTGTGAGCAGCTCCCACAACACGATGCTGAAGCTGAAAACATCAACTTTATGATCATGAGGTTTATGCTCAATAAACTTTTTACACATCGAACACCACATAAACAGGTTTTAGAGAGCCGGGATGAAACAACCTAAGCAAAAAACATTTATTGATCGTCATCATGCAATTCATCAAGGTATAACAAGTGGCATTCATGATTTGGAGGTAAATTCCTTAAGAATTAATTATACACAAAGTAATCCATTGAGAGCATTATTCCAGTGAGGCAGGACAGGAACCGCTCCTTAAGAAACTTCCGTGACAAAGGAAGTCATCCTAACTCTCAACTCAATCATAGATCGATATCATAACAGCTTTCTTCATTTGCTTCTTTCATTTTCCTTCGAGAGTTCTTGCGATTTTTAATCACAGAAATAATCTCTTGAGGGCCATTGGGTGTTCCATTACTGCAAAAGAGAAAGCTGGAGCAGGAGGTGTTGTTCATATTTTATCTCTCAGTTAAAGCTACGTACAGGAGAGTTTGATATTTGGTAATGACTTCGAATCATGATGGTCAATGTTGAATGAGCACGAGCACTTGCAGTATACCAATCTCTGGAGCGATCCAGAGATATGTTCCAGTTTCTGCTGTCATCATGCCAGACTGATCTTGTACCCTTGCAATGCCAAAGTCAGCAACCTTAACAACCTGTTGGCCAAAATTTTTTGTTATTTTAATATAGAAGAAATATATGGCAATAGCTTGATAAATATATAGCCTTAATGAGTTATTACCCACAACAGCCAAAATGAAACAAATGCATTACCTATGAACATCAGAGTCATCACCAAATACATATGCCACCATTAGAAGCTTCAGTCTTAACATTAAATGTTGAAAGGTTTAAAAGAGTTTATTCTCAACATTATCTTATTCATTTAATTGGATTTCAATCTGTGCCAGCAGCTTTTTATATTTTAAACAAGAATTTTGAAGGGCAGTTGAATTTTAGAGAAATCATAGAAGGTAAATGTAAATAAATTTTGGAAGGTATTTATAGTTTTCTAAGCTGAGATTGAAGGTTACTTCTGATAATGAAAGGTATGCAGAAAATGGGATGTGTGGTTTCAGAACTCAGCAGAGCAAGAATAAGATCAAGAACACCAAAATAGACAGCAAACTAATTACTGCAGAAATGAATAAACCAAAATAGACAGCAAACTAATTGCTGCAGAAATAAATCTCTTACTCCATTTTCATCCATCAAAAGATTGGCCGCTTTCAGGTCTCTATGTGTAATATTATTTTGGCGCAAGTAGTTCATTCCCTTGGAAACATCAATTGCTACTCTGAGTAAGGACTGGAGATTTAAACTTTGATTTTGCTTATGCAGAAAGTCAAACATGCTTCCACCACACATAAATTCTGAGAAGGAAACATATAACAACAGAAAACAATGGTTGAATTGATCGTGCTGTTCATGTGATCAACAGGAAAAAAAAAAGGGGTAACAATGAACAATCCATAAATACACATGCATCATGTAAATATGTAAAGTTACCTGTCACAATGCACAGACTTGGAGGTCTGGTACATGCACCAATAAATGGAACAACATTCTTGTGCCAACTCTCCTGCAAATTTAAAATGAGTCTAAACAGGAGTAGAACATAGAGTAAATAGCATCAGAAAATCCAAAAAACAGGAACAGAAACATTTAGCTTTCAAATGTGGTTGTAGAAAATAATTGCAATTTAATATAAAACAGTGCTTATAAGTGCCAATTGCAATTCAGAGCAAATTAACACTCATATATATAAGAATATCAGTTATATATATATATATATATATATATATAGACAAAAAAGAAGCAGACAAAGTATGTCATAGTGACGAGACCAGAGATCAGAAATTAATATTGAATATTTAACCAACCTCATGATAAATATTTCTTGAGCAAATTCCCTCCGCAATGTATGATTTAGATGTTCAGTCCTAAGAAATTTATTAGCCACGTCTTGACTGCAGAATGGACCTTTGTACATGTTTAAGTCAAATCATAGTATTCAAAAATTGATACAAACTAGATGCTAGCTACAAGAGATTATGAGAACTCACAGATCTCCATAAGATCCTGAGGCAATTTTGTTTTCATATTTCAACAGGCTAACATCAATTTCCCAGACATCCATTTGGTCAGCACGTATATTTACATGATTAGATGTAAGATTGATCACCCCTTTTTGCTCTTGCTCCAGAAGAGGATAGATGACATTAGATTTCAACTGAGTATTCTTCTGCATTGCACTTCAAATTATCAAGTATAAACAAATGCACCACTACAGGGTTGCAACTTATAGTGAGTTCCACAATATGTTAAATACTCCTTTTTTTGCCTTGTATAGTCATTTCGCCTCGGAAATTGTTGTGATGAAGAAATTGAAATATGAAAAGTCAAAGTATGAAACGAGACTTTATGTTTCATTCAGGATTTAAGACAACAATCATTCAGATTTTAAAAAAAAAACAATGTGTTAACCACTTAACATCCAGGCTACAAGCCTTTTCTCTTCTACAAAATCCATTTAGGCTGTAAACCCTTTTTTCTTTCTATCAAATCTACAGTAAATCACCTTCATTTGACCATTGATGGAAAATATGATTAGTGGAAATCTCCTTTGTCGACGAGTGAAAAAGTTGATTGTGAGATACGAAAGCTAGATCTTATTGTCTTTAGCTCTAGGTATAGATGCAAGATAATCCAAAAAAAAAAAGAAAAAGAAAAGAAAAGGAGAATTAATTATAATCATGTTTGCCTACTTATTTTGTCATAATAGAGGAGAATTGCAAGAGAATGATTTTTCTTTTTTATTCCCTTTAAAGAAGGTAAAATTGACTATATTTTAATTTGGGGTGTAAAAAATTTTAACTCATAGAAAAATGAAAATTTATATATATTGATTTTTTTTCTTTTTGAAACATAAATAATTTAACTTTATTATATATAGATCAACTCAATGATTGTGTTGTATGTTTTAATATTGATTATTTTTTTTCTTCAATTCCTCTAAATCATTCTTTTTAATGATGATTTATTATATAACTAAACACGAGAAGGAAATAAAAATAGCTTTTTCTCTTTTATTATTGCCGTGCATAGTGAGAGTCAAAGCAAAAGAATGAATTGACTATCGGAGAAGAGAAAATATCATGTTCATACTAAAAATGGATGATGTGAGTGATAAGAGATTTTGTTTATTTCTTATTTTGGTATCAAGGGATTTAAATCTTATGAAAATTAAAAAAGAAAAAAAATATAGATATTTATGATTCAGGTCTAACTTTGATGAATGGAGGCTAGAGAGAAAGAGGTTGATGGGTGGCCTAAAATTATGAACCACTTGATAATGAATGGGGATTTACCAGACTGAGGGAGAGGAAAATTACCTCAAACTTACTTTAAACGGTGCAAGATTGATTTTGGATTAATGCTAGATATTGAAAATCCGAGGGCTTCTGTTTGTTTGATCAGAAAGAGTTGACAAAATTATAAAGATTTGGGTTGGGAAATGAAAGGACGAGAAGAAGATCCATGGTGAGGATGCAATTTTTTTTTTTTTTTTAAAATTTTAATAAAATTCTTTTTTACTGTTAAATTAATTCATTTATTAAAATGAATCTCAAAATAATGAGTTGTATGCCACATAATCAATTTTTTAAAATTAAAGACTATGTCATGTGATTAAAAATTTTAATTTTTAATTAGATTTCACGTCATGTCAATGCTAAATCAGTAAATATTAATAACATTTGTTTATAAAAGCCAAGAGAATGAAAATTCAAACTTTGAAGATGTATAAAATTTTAAAATTCACATTCTCTATACTCTCTGAAAATAAAATAGTGACCTAGTGCATTCAATAATGTAAACAAAGTTGTGCAGGATACTCAAAAATACTAAATAAAATTGAAGAATATAATTTAACTGGCTGAAAATTGAAAATTTTTGACTTTTTAAATCAGATCGGAATTGATTTGGCTCCGTTTTTTCAGTTTGTGTATCGCAAACGAGACTATATATATATATATATCACGGATCAATTGGGACTTAGGAACCATCACTCACACAAGCAACCTAAAAATTATCAGACCAAGCCCATATGATGAGGCTTACAACATAGCTGAATAAAGGGTCTATCATACAGGCCCAAGTCCACCCAAACTCCAAAGCAATATCCTGTAAAAGGTACCAAATTCCATTGGGTTCATTATGTCAGATAAATAATAAATTAGTCAATCAAAAAATTTACATAATACACTTTAAATATAAAATTATAAAATATCATCAATAAAATAAAAAATTATATAAATAAAATTTTTTAATTAACTAGTTTACTATTATAAATAGTCAACCGAGTCCACATAAAAATGTATCCGTATATCAAATAACAGATAGATAGGTTACCGCCCAAAGGCCAAATTAAGTAGTTCTACCTTCTATACCAGAAGCAATGGTACAAAATTTTAAATATCATCTGTTACATATCATATCGGATGATATGTAATAGAAATCAGAGTCTTCAATCTAATATTAAACATTACTAAGCTGTATTTTCAAAATTACAAATGAATCAGCATTTCCATTGTCAAATAAATGAAATGGTGATTTATAGCGTGATGAAAAGAAAAATAAAAAAGAAATCAGCATGATGAAAATTAAATCAAAAGGAAATGAAAAATAGAAAGCAAATTTAAAAGAAATAATGAATGTAGTAAACCAAAACTTTAAATCAAACTGAAAAAGAAAATAATGCACTCAATAATTGTGATAATTAAAATCATTTTTATAGAAGTAAATAGACAAAGAGAAAAGAAATGAAGAATAGTATAAGATAGAGCATGTCTTGGTTTTCCTTCTTTAACTCTGTAATAATCATTTTGAAAGATTTTCTTTCATTTTTGTAATGGTAATTTGAAAAGAGTTTTGTAGGGAAGAGACGTCTCTCTTTTTTTTGGCTATATCGATACTTGATAAATATTGAGAAGAATAAGTCAATGTTCTTTGATAGGTTTGTTCCTTTTGTTTTATTTGGTTCTTTTTATTTGAGATATTTAGTGATTTTTTTTTTTTTAATTAGAACTAAAAGTGAATGGAATGGACTCTTATGAGGATTGATGTGCCTTTTTCAGAGAAGTCCATCTAGACAAAATATTGAATTTATTTTTTTATGACTTTCTTAAAACTACTATCAACTCATACTATTTTTAGTTTGTGAAGTGTCATAAATTTACAATCATTTATTCTTAATCATATTTGAAAATAAGTAATCTTTAATGAAAATAAATCACATATCAATAAATAAAATAAAATTTTAATGTACAATAATAATTGTAAGATATTAAAATAATTAATTTATGTAAAAGAATTTTATATTTATATAACCATTAATTTATATGAAAGGATTTTATATACATATTAATTTTAGTTATATTATGAATTTTTTAAAAAAATTTACAGCCCTTAGACTTTCGTCGCGACATATTGACATATATAATGTAACTGCGACCACAATAATTACCACGATCATGATTTAAATCCCTACAATGGTAAGTTGTAAGAAGAAGACAAAAATATCTAGTTAATATGATAAGATTCCGCAGTAGTAATTAAGATGCAGTTGAGTTTATGAGAACGAGAGAGAAGAGAGGAGAGTTATGACCTTACGGGATTCCCCTCATTAAAAATGTTGCAGTCTGTTTGCTCTGGTTTGTTGGTCTGCATCAAAAGAGAGAAAGACATAGCATATATTAGTGCAGAATGGGAAGCGGGGCCTGTACCATATGGTCCTCTCCTCTAGCTAAGAAAGAGAAAGAGAAGGAGAGAAATTAAGGTAGAGAATATTATGGTGAGGTAGTGGCTTGTGGGTTTCAATTCAATGCAATGGTCCTTGATGCGGGTCTTGAAACTCGAGGGTTTTTAATGCACACCTGCAAAAAACTCTTTCCTCTCTCTCTCTCTCTCTTTATTTGCTTAAATTTTGAACCAAGACATTTCCATTTCCTCTCACATCAACAACACATGATTTTTTTTTTTTCAATCTTCTTCATCAATTCACTTCAATCTTTCCTAGTTCACAGTCTTTGCTATCTTTGCAATTCTTTGTGGCTTGGAAGTGTCATTGTGATGTTGGCTCGGTTCACTCAGGCACAACACTGCGTTTTGAGATGTTGCGCACACGTATATGGTATAAGCAACAGGGTAGTATCTGATTGAGCCGTGCCAATATCTCAATGCTCTTTCATTTCTATTGTGACTAGTTCTCATGCAAGTTATATTTCAAGGTGAGTGTTGGATTTATTATTATTTTTTTCTCTCTCAACTAGTATTTTATTTAATTCTGCTGTTCAAGTATATTTTTTATTTGTTGCTTTTGTCATTCTTCTTCTTATTCGAGTTGTTGTTCTAGCTTGCTTGGACTTCTTCAAGGATAATTGCTGGTAATTTCAATTTTTTCTAAAAATAAATTTATCTTAAAGCATTGTTGATATTCCTTCGTTTGCTCCCTCCTTACATCAACATTTTTATCTATCTTTTCTCTTATTCTTGTTCTTTCGTTTTAAATTCTTATTGTCCAAACTATCCTAGGCTTTGCAAAATTAATTGCATTGCTATATAGGGCTTTTATCGTCTTTTCAATGAAGTGTTTGTCCCATGTTTCACGCCAACTGAAGTGCCATGCACGTCACCTTGATGAAGTCGTCTCTGGGTTTTATGTAACGGCTTCCGTCTTCCTTGTCTTCATCCCTTATATTTCCAGTCTATCCTCCTTATCAAATACTTCTTTTAGGCGTGGGGTGACCATTTCTATGCGTAGACGATTGAATAGTAAAAAAAAAAAATTGTACTTAATGACTTAAACCTCAGAGTTCCATATGGAGACTCGGGCTTAAACCTAAGATTTTCAAATTACAAATTAACATAATATATAACTGCTATTTGGCTATAAGTTGATGAATTTTAAATCCTGGCATATCAGCTGTCACATTGTGTTCCAATTACATCTTTCAGAGTAAAACTGAATAATCCATGCTTGCAAACTGTGTTTTTGTTGGGCATATAGAAGCGTGAAAAAATTCATGTGGAGAAATCATCAAAGACAATACATATACATGAGTTACATTTATGAGACAAAGTCCAATCAATTAAAATTATAATTATAACTTTTTTAATATAATGAGTCGTACACTATACATTACCTACATCAATCACAAATAGCTGTATTTTCTTTTCAGAATTTTATCACTCTTCTAATTTTAAAAATTTGATTATTATTTGAAAGTTTTCATTTTAATTATCTCCTCTTATTAATACACACTATATCGATAACAAAATAGAAATCTTATTCCAGTTAGAAATTTACAACCCAACATGTTTGTGTAGAAAATAATAGAAAGTTAATTAATATCAAAGAAACAAAAGCAATCACAATTTTAGAATTTTGGTCTTATGGAAAGGAAAAAACGAGGGAAAATTTTTTACTACAATAATCTTATACACTAGACAGAATAATAATTTTACGATTATATTCATATAGAATAGTCCAAAACAACACAAATACACTTTGCCAGTTAATTAAGTAGAAAGGAGAAAGACTTGTGGGGCTGATGGTAATGAAAAAGAAACAAAAAAAAAAAAAAGATAAAATAGGACAATCAGGCAAGCAGGAAGATTTGTAAGTAGCACTATTTCTCCCGTTTGGTTATCAAAGTCAATGAAACGGCGATTGTAATAGGTATTCAAGAATCAATACATGAAATTTTAATGAATTTGAAAGAAATTGTATTGAGAAGCAATTTATATGGAACTTGTGATGCGTCTATTTGTGTCAAAGGTCCTAGATATATAACTGTTGAAGACATCATCTTACCGCCTTTTGTGGAAATCATTGATAATATGCAGCACATCACCAAACTAATGGAACCAATTGACTTGTGTATTGGATAACAAATCGAGAGGAATCGTGGCTATTGTATAAACCCGACAAACAACTTTCAAGATGGAAGTTATTTATCGGGTTATCAAAATACATTAATACAATTAAAAATACAACGAGATCATACAATTAATGATTTATTATAGTAACTGTATTATCCCATTCAGCCCGAAAACTAAGGGATCGATTCAAAATAAAAATAAATTAAATTATTGTTTTGACTAACCAATTATAGATGAGTTAGAAATTAATTCCAATTCGACTCGACTAATCTAATCTAGTATATTTTCCACATTCATAGAAGCGAACCGATGTTTCTGATTACAAATATGATCGATTATGGGTATTTCTAATAAAATCATGTGTGGGAATCTGATTTTTTCGGATCGGTCTATTACATGGAAAGAACAGGTTACCCATTCCAAATTTTTCAAAAAAACCAGAGTTTTATTACGAACATGTTCTTTATATTTAATTATAAATATAGAGAACGCCATCGAGATTCAATTAAAATTCAAATCATGATGGTATTCTCTTGTTCCTGAATGGGCTTCTTCAATTCTTTTAGATTTATGCTCTACCCGAGTAAAGATATGCATGATTTTTATTTGCACATATAGGTCATGTGCCACAATGCAGCGTCTTTTTTTTAGAATTTCTTTGTTTTTATTTAATTCATTTTACATCTTCCGCCAAATATTTGACGTATTTATTATTCAATTAAATATAATTAGCAGTCTGAAATTTTTATAAATACATTTATAAATAAAAATTAAAAATGGTGCAAGTAGTAATCATCATAGATAAATTACCAAGTAGTAATCACCAATTCGGACTAAATAACGAGTTAATGAATCTCCTTCTTTTTGCCACTGGACTTCCCAATCAAATTCATCATAACACTCATAATGATCAACTTTAAGAAGATCCCATTGTACTGCTGAAGCCCGTAACATGGTCATGCTAGAGACATAAACAGTCATAGATAATTATGAGATGATATCCTTCTGATGCAATAAGAAAATTGATATTTTATTTATTATTTTAGTATTTATTATTCTATTTTTATTCTAATATTTTAGTTTCTTCTATTAATTAAATAAATAATTGGAAAATAAAACAACAAGTGCAACAATGAGTAATAATCCCCAGTAGAGACTAGTACGATTCAATTCAACATTTTGACATTTTGTTCATTCGGGCTTGATTATGCTAAACTTATTAAAAATTTTGTCTTTTTGACTAACCAAATACTCGCACGGGTCCTAGGTGATATTTTGTTGTAACTACAAGAATTTGGTTCTATTACTACCCATTTGTAGATATTTACATGATAATAAAACCTATCATGTCATTGTTAATGATTATTATTTTTAAAATATCACTTAGGAGTTGTGTGAGATAAAGTGAGGAATCCTCTTTTCGACTCTGACTCTTTCAATCCAGTCGTTGCTTTTCTTTCTATTACTTCGAAAGTAGTTGCTTTGGCTTTAGGCGCTCGAATTTTCGATATTCCTTTTTATTTCTCATCAAACGAATTAACGTACTTGACCTTTGTGTAATGCACTCAAGAATGTAGAAGGACAATACATATTTTTCTTTTAACACAGATAGTCACAGTGACAATACTATAATTCAGTGGCAGAGTTGGGGATAATGATATAGGCTGAACTTTTCTCTAAAATAGCTTACAACAAGTGTGGTGGAGGAGGAACCTTTGCTCTTTTGTGGTTGGCCTAGTCGATGATAGAGGAGAGAAAATAGTTTGTTTTAGTAGGATTAAAATAACATCATTCTATTAGTGAAATGACCTTCTCCCTTCTGCAACACACTCCCTTTTCCTTCTCTCGATGGTTCCCCCTCTCCCATAAAACAAATTTCTCCCTCTTCCTTCTGTTCTCTCCTTCATCTCTTCTTCTTTCTCTTTTCATCTCCTCCTGAATAGCTTTTGATAGTGGTAATAAATTCTTAAGAATACCACATCTTCTAATCTTTTTTTTCTATAATATTTTCTCTAAAGCAATATTATAGTCAAGTAGTAATTCAAAAATATATATTTCTTGAACCGACTATATAATTCTACTATTCAGGATGTCTAACATATTTGCTTCTTTGGATCCTAACAATAAAAAAAAATTCTAGTTGTCCTTTCTCTCATTTTTTTATCAAAACTTTTTTGCTTTACTCATCCTTAGGGGCCATCGTTGACTAAATCGTTGATGGTAGCCCATAATTTTATTATTTTTATTATTATATTATCTATTTTCATCTCAATAATACAAATATGTATTTATTTTTACAGATTTTCTAGTTTTTTTTATTTTTTTGTAGCTTCGATGAAAATTTTTAGTTATTCATTTATAAAAGTTTGGATCCTCTTTATTCAATTGGACTTATTTGAAGACAAAAATGTCAAGTTGTGACTTCGTATAACTACTGAGTAGATCGTATTTTCTACTGTTATGCAAGATTTAATATTTTGTCAATATAGTTATTTTCTATAAAAGAAAATCTTTATTTTCTGGATCAGATTTAACATATTCAATATCAATATAATGCGTTATGAATTATAAATTTTAATTTTTTACATATATTGATATTTTTGTATTTAATATTTTATGTATGAGAATTGTTATCTTTCGTCTTTAATATATATATATATATATATATATATATATATATATATTTGCACCTTCTATACATTTTATTTTTGTCCCCGTCTCCATTTGACTCACATTGAAATGTATTAGTTTCTCTTGTCTTGTCGTGGGTCCTCTGTCCATATAATTGAACCAGCAATAAGTCTTAGTTTGCCGAATTCTATCTATTTAATTAGTTTAATTCAAATGTTTTAAAATGAAAAAAAAAACTAAAGTAGCATTTAAAATAAAAATTAGAGAATTAGAAGAATATTATAATATTAAAAATAAAAAACAATTTCAAAAACTGGTTCAAATACAATCGAATCAAATCATTATTCAGCCTCTATTGAATCCGTTTGATTGAAAGATTCAACTCAAATTTTAAAACATTAGAAAAATAAATAAATATAAAACTTTCTTCTTTAGTAATAGAAAACTATAGTATTATTTATTGATCATTATTACGTGATGGAATTGTTGTGATGAGCAGTCGCATCACGCCTAAAAATATATTTATTCTATTTTTTATATAAAAATTATGTACTGAGTTTGATTAGTTTCTTCATTTTCTGTATTTTGATAATACTAATTTTTATATTTCATAACAGTACTAAAACATATTAAAATATGATCCTAATAATAGCAGTATTTATATTGGTTGCTCTAAATAAAATTATATAAATATAAAGAAAATGAAGAAAATAAAAACAAAATTTGATATAATAAAATTAAAAAATAAAATATAATGCATTTGATCAAATTCATATAAAATTTTATAAAAATAAAAAAGATTCAAATATACCGCAGAATGCGACACATTATCAATATCACATCTTACAACACCAAACTATTTTCTTATTTGTTTTTGTTCCGAAACAGAAAGGTAGTAGTCAAGATTTTAAAACCCTGATTGATTTTTAACACAATCAAGATAGAGAATTATAGATTATAGGTTGAAATGAGGTTTTAGTAGAATATAATTTACTCAATAATTTGAAATTATATATATTATAGACATATATGAATTTAGTAATAAATATAAAATATTTGAAGATTTATAAATAAAAAAGTTTTATTTATCTATAATAATTGCAAAATATAAAATGAATATTTAGTTATTTAAAAATAATAAATATTATTTTATTGCATCAAAGATTATATATTATGAAATAATTGAAATAACACCAATTTGATATTAATATAATGATTTTTAGTAAATCACTTTCAATTTTCTATAATAATGTATTATTTTCTAAATTTATTAAGTTATATTATAATCAATTATCTAGAAAATTTTATTACTTATAAAATTCAAAGTTATAATCTTTATAAAATTATAATAGATCCATTTTAAATGAAAAATAAAATAAAAATATTGTGTTATATTTATTATTGATCATAATTTAATATATATAATTTTAAGATTTTTAAAAATTAATTTTAAAAAGTAAAAATAAAATTAGAAAATTCAAGTTAATCCTATCCAATTGATCAAATCATTAAATTTTGATTAGTTTTTTTTTTTTAAAAAAAAAAATCTAGAGTTTGGAAATCAATTTGAATTAGAGATGAGAATGGAGCAAGTACTCTTTACTCCTCACGAGGATTCATTGATGGAATTGAAAAATCTTCATCCTTTCTCTTCTATGGGGTATGAGTAGGATTACACTCCTCCACGCCCAGGCCCCACGGAGATCCTAAAGTGGATCTCTGTGAGGACCTCAAAAAATATATATTTTTATATATATATTACCTGAACAATTATAAATTTTTGTATATTTTTATTTTATAAATTAATAAATTACATTTTTAAAAAATAATTTTAAAATAAAAAATAAAAAAATTTGTTTCATGAAAAATTTCTGTCGTTCTCTCGAAAGTGACAACAAAAATAAAATTCTCTTCACAAAAAAAGCGGAAGAAGAGATGAAAGATAGTCTTACCCTTGCCCCATCCCACTCCATTGTGATTTCTAAATTGGAATCGACTAAAAATTTTGATTTATAATTTTTTCAGTCTAGTCTATCTAGCCAAATCGAATCTGAAAATATTAGTAGTTGTTGAGGAGACTAAATGTAAGAAGATGGATAAGTCGGCAAAGCTTTAATAAGAAGCTGAATTAGGTGCGAAGGGAAGTGGACATCATTAGTAGACGTTTAATTTTTGCAATGACTGCGAATCGACTGGTCACTCGGACAAAGATTCCCTCATTAAATTCTTCAACAAATATTGAGCACATGCCTATTTAATTTACCGCCATATGATAATATCTTAATATGATAGTTCTATTTTTTTTTTCCTCATAGGCTTTTGTTTATATATATATATAAAATAAAGCATAAAAAATGTTAAAGAACGCACTAAATTTCAGTTTGATTCATTAAATTGATATGATTGATATTGCTAATATTATTTTTTCGATTTTCACTCATATTTGATTTATTGCGTCTTTTTTTCTGTTATTTTATTAATTAAAATTTTTGGTCTTCTTTCATCATATAAATTTTATTTTTTTATGAATTCCTGTCCATCTTAATTATTATAAGTGATTTATATATTCAACTAAACTAGACTATTGATTGATTTTAATTTTATTAATCTGACTAATTGGTTCAATCTGATTATGAAAAGATAGATTGAAAGTAGTATTAACTAGTAGCTAATTTGTGTATTATTTATTGTCATAATAAAATTATTATTATTATTTCAATATAAAGTTTATATTATATTACAATTTTATATATCAATTAATTATAAAATAATTTTTTATTTGAAAAAGTAAATTTTAATATAATTGCATTAAAATTATATTTTATTTATTTTCATTTTTAAAAGCTAATGTGTCAATTTTAAAAATTAATAAATAAAATAAAAAATATTAAGTTGATATATGGCAAAATATTATTTAATAAAATTTTTAATATCAGAGTTATATATACATACATTAGTTGATAATCCGCACATTGTACAAGCTATCATTCAATATAATATTTAAAATAAGTTCATAAATATTAATAAAATTAAAATATTTATTACAAAAATATATACATAATTAAATAAATAATATATTTTTCTAAATAGCTAATATATGCAAACTATTTTTAGATTTATCTTGTCATTATCTATTCTATAATTTTTTTAATATATTTATATTTGTTATATTTGTATTTATATTTATTTACAATTAAATAAGTTTACACATCAAATTAATAGAGCTTTCTGTCATTTATGCGATTGGTAAATGATAGGTTGTGATAATAAATTTTAAAATGAAAATTAATTATATATTAAGAGCATCAACACTACAAAAAATACAACGCGATTACCAACAATTTGAAGTAATATAAAAATAGAAAAAAAATGTCATTATCAAGATGAACCAATATATCCCATGCCGGATAGATCAATCGAGTTAGAAATTTCTGATTTTTTTATTAATTATTTTAGCATATATTATATGTGCTTCGAGAGGGGACACAAAATGTTTATCATTAGATGTTTGATGCTGACGAGACATATTGTCAAGGCGGCCATCGCTCCCTCTAGTCCTTTGCTGACTGCCGTTGCAGGCGAGATGATTCAAGATAATAACGTGCTCAGAAAATTTGGAGTCGGATAAGGCAAGAAGAAGCCGTAAAGGAACCTTTAGGGCTTGTCTTCTAAAAGGCCAAGTGAGTGAAGCTTTTCTCCACACAGAACACTACCTATCAGTACCAATTACCAAACATTAGAAATCAAGAAATTAGCAAGAAACATGTCCGTATCGGCTCAACTTCCACCAATTACTGCTCTATCAAAAAGACCCTGCAATCGTCTCTTTCAACTTCCATCTCTATTGCTTCCTTACCGTCAAGACAAACCAGACTTCCGCGGATTCTACCACATCCAAAAAGACAAAACGTAAGTCTAGAATTGGCTGAAGCTCATGAAAAACGCTGCCGCGCATCATCCCATGGCTGGCTAATTATGGTGGGAGACAGCCCAAGAATCTTCCTCTTAAATCCCTTAACAAGAGCAACAATTGAACTTCCTTTATTATTCACTTTCCCCACGGATGTTTTCGAGAACTCCTGGAACTTGGGCTGAACTTCATCATGAGAGAAAAGATGCATATGCGCGACACTTTTGTTGTGAAAGCCATATTATCTGATGATCCATCCCTGGCCAAGGATTTCATGGCCGTAATCATTTACGGCTTTAGTGGAATTTTAGCCTTTTGTAGGTCAGGGGATTGTTATTAAAGAAGCGCCTCGTCATTTACAAAGACGTGATATTTCGCCCAGGGAAACTGTATGCAGTTGATCAAATGGGTGGGATTTCGAAATTACGTACAAATGATAATACTATGCTCCGTGTAGCTGATCCACCACCAACTTCTTCACGAATGGGATGTAAGCAATGGTATACTTGGTTACCAGTTCTAACGAAGAGTTATTACTGGTGGGTCGGTATAGGAAACTGGTTCCTGATTATGAGTACAGAACAGAAAGATTTGAAGTTTACAAGCTAGATGCCAACAATGGCTGGATAAAGAAGGAAAGATTAGTAAGGGATGAGATGCTGTTCTAGGGTTGTAATAGTTCTATTGCCGTTTCGGGTATAGATTACAACAACTGCAAAGGAAATTGTATATACTTCACTGATGATTACGTTAGACTTTGTCACGATTATGCATGGGAAGGTCATGACTGTAGCGTTTTCGACTTTGAAGATGGGAAAATCCGCAGCCTAGAAGGGCTACTCTCATATCCAATTAAGCAGCCCTCCTCTTCAAATATATTTTACTTTGAGCATAGTATCGGGATACGTCCTTTGCTTGTCTTGCCACCGCCAGTTTTTGTTACAATTAGTCCATGAATTCAGTCCTTACGCCGCGAATAAAATTTTATTACTCAACAATGCGTAATTCATTAAAATATATTTAAATAATGAAAACAAAATATTAATACAAATATATGATTAAGTAAATATTTATTTTAAAATAAAATGATATGTTAAAATTATTTTTAAATTTTATTTATAGTTATTTTTAATTAAATAATTTATATAAAAATTTTAATCATTCATGGATCAAATTTGACAAATGTCAAATATTTACTTCAAATAAATAGTTAACTAACAAATGACAATCACTTGTTTACAACTAAATTTGATATTGATATTAATTGTATATTACTTGTAAATCCACGTGTTGATTATAACAATACTTTTAAGTAAATTTAATAATTAATAAAAATTAGTGCATTGATAATAACTAAAATTCATTATTATTTGTAGCATATTATTATTTTATAAGAATTACTGTATAACTAAATATTTTAAGTAAATAAATAATAATTATAATTTAATAATAATATAATTATTGTAATAAAAAAAGAAGATTCATTATTTCAACTTTTTACTGACTATTTTTCATCATTAAATTCTTTATATTAAAATTAAATATTTATTATTGTTAGAGATTTAAAGTGGACTAACATAAAATTTCTTTATATTATTAACCTTTTTAAATTATTTTTATATGAACAACTTCCTATAATATTAAACTTTTTAAATTATTTTTATATAAAATACTTTCTATATTGTCAAATTTGTTATTAATATTATTAGTTTACTTATTATGTGATAAAATAAAAATATATTGTGTTGTCACTTATCAAATATTATGTTATCAATAGTATTATTTAACTATGGTAAACATTCTAAAACTTAAGCAAGGATCATAATTAATTATATGTATATTGATTACAATAATATAAAATTCATATTATAATAAAATTTTATAAATTAATTGATTAGGAAATAATTTTTTCTACTTCAAAAGGTAATTTTTTGACATAAAATTTATATCATATTATAATTATTATTATTTTTGAATTGATGTTTAATTAGATTAAATTTTTAAAAATAATATGATGATTTTAAAATAATTATTTGATGCATGTAATAGAACTTTTTAAGATCATAGTTTATCTCCGTTTTGAAATTGAATATGATTTCGAAAACTAAAGAGCTACTTGGTATCAATTTTTTTTCTAGTTCATGGTTTTTATTGTTCAGTTTTCAAAATAAAATATATAAGCAAAATATTTATTTTTTATTATTTTATTTCCTAAAATAGAAAAACAATTTTTGGCATTTCAGAAAATCATAAAAAGTAAATTTTCTACTTTATTAAATATTTTAAATTTGATAAAAAAAAGAATATTTGAAGTTTGAAATACAGAAAAGAGAAATAACAACAAAGAGAATCGCCAACTAAGGCAAGCCAGCTGATCTAGCGGAGTAGTCAAGCCACCCATTATGGCGAAGCGCTGAGCGCAAAAAACTTGGCGAAAATTTTTGGCTTCATTTATTGGATTATGATATCTTTTCATGTTTGTCTGAACATGATTGATTATATTTTTGAACCAATTATATCCTTAATTAATATATTTTTGAATTTTCAAAGACCCGGATTTTCTATCCATTAATATATTTAACATTAGGTAATATAAGATCATCAGTTATATACAGAATTATTTCTTTAAATTTTTTAAGCGTATTTCTCAATTTCAAAAAGTGCAAACAGCGATAATATTGAGATTGAAATATATTCTCTCATATCATTGAAATTATTTGCTAATCAATAATTATAGATATATCTTAATGTCTACAAATTACATATTAGTAAAATGTTAATAAATTTTCTATAATTTTTTAACAATAAAATTTTATTATATTCTATAAATTTTTATTCAAAAATTTGATTTGAAAAAACAAATCACACAAAATGCATATAGAATTGAAGAGGGCAACATCTATTGTACTTGTAAAAATGTATAGGGAGAGCTATGAGGGCCTTCGGAGCCACGGTCCCCTTCAGTTCCAGCATAGTTCCACCCATGACTATATTTGTATGGGCTTGATCATTAAATTTAAAATAAATATTTTTATAAATAATAATTCATTTTTAAAATTTTAGTTAGATTATATAAAGATGATAGATAATGTTTTATTTTAAGTACGGAAAAAATTCAAACTAGTTTATCTTTTATTAGTTTTTTGGGTGTTTCTTTATATATATATATATATATATAAAAGTTAATCCAGCTTGAGACAAACGTGTTAAATTAGTAATTAGCTAAATTTATAAGATAAATATATTATAAAACAAATTCTTGATGCTTATTTAATATATAAATTAATAATTTTTTAATATATTAATGCATATAATATGATTATCATATTTTTTAAAAATTTGAGTCAAGTGTTGTTTTTTTTAAAAAAAAAATTGAATATATTTTTAATTTTTTGTAATGCAATGAGATAATTTGATGTATTATTCCTATACTGTAATAAAAATTATCCAATATCGTTATCATTTTGTTTTATATAACTATTTATATAAATTAATAACTTGTTATCAATTTATAAATTAATTAATATCTTGCTCAATTGATAAATTTTCTTGGTTCGAAAACTATTAATTATGGAGGTGATACCGCAACTTGTAATTTGACATTAATGTTAATATATATCAAAAAGAACTTGACCGTAATGTTAATGTACATTTAAAAACCAAAATTTCGATTAAAAATTCAAAATAAATAATTGACATAAAACAACGAACATGTTGAAAACGCCATGAAGAGACGAGCCAAAAGACTTTCGTACATAAAAGCAAGAACTTGATGTCAAAAGCTCTCTAGTAAATTGAATCTCTATTTTAATCACCATCGCCTTAGCATTTGGCAAATTCAAAATTTATGTCTAGGTGGTCAGAGCTTCCACCGGAATTGCTACAAATCATATCCCAAAAACAAACTAACTATGCAGATTACCTCTCCATTAGAGCTGTTTGCAAATCATGGTGGTTAGCTATACCTAGGAAGCCTCACCATCTTCTTTATCAGCTTCCATGGCTATTGTTTCCTTACCATGAGAACATCCATAAACACTGTGGTTCTACAATCTCCTCAGACGGCAAGACCTATCTCCTCGAATTGCCTGAGGGTTATGAAAAACGGTGTTGTGGAGCTTCCCATGTTTGGTTAATCATGGTTGACGACAGTCCAGCGGTTTTTCTGTTACCTTAACCAAAGCCAGAATTGAGCTGCCACCACTATCTACATTCCCTGATTTCCCAACCGAATTAGTGTTTCAGAATTCTAGGAACTTGGATGAGTATTTTATTTAGGACGACAAACTTCGTATCAGAGAAACTTACATCAGAAAAGCCATTGTATCTGAGCGCCCTTCAGCAGTTACCAATTTCATGGTCATGGCCATATACAAAACTGTGAATGATGGTGAAAATTTAGCCTTTTGTAGATCCGGGGATGTAGCTTGGCCTACTATGCATGGAACGTCATCAGTGCCACATTATAAAGATGTAATGTTTCGTGCAGGAAAATTTTACGCAGTTGATGATAAGGGTAATGTCTCAATCTGCACCAAAGATAACCCTTTAATGATCCATGTTCCTAATCCACCAGATGTGCCACCCCAAGTTAGGATACAAGCAGTGGTACTTGAGAAGTTTAGATGATGATTTATCATTGTTTGGTCGGTTTAGGAGCTATAGTGTTCATGGCCATGACTACATGTACCGGACTCATAAATTTGGGGTTTACAAGCTAAACATGATAGGCTGGAATTTTTCTCATTCCAATTCAGCTCTAGATTATGGGAATTGCAAAGGGAATTGTGTCTATTACACAGATGATAATTTTATGGTTTGTAGTGATTTTCCATGTGAAGGTCATGACTTTGGAGTTTTCATTGTTAATGATGGAAGTGTTAAGGGACTAGAGCTGCCCTCAGACCCGATCAGATTGCCTCGTTTTTCAAATAATTACTATTATGAAAGCAGCATATATCGGGATCAATTCTTGTTCATTTTGCCTCCTCCAGTTTGGGTAACAATCAGTCCATGATTTATGTTACAGAGGCCTAGAGCTATTTAAACTTTTGGGCATTATTGGCATCAGAAGAATATATTCTTGCTCTGTGTCGTAGACGATAGAAATGAAGAAAGTACCTATTTCATCTCATAATTAATAAAAAAAAATCAAACTTGCATATGCATTTCAATTTGGCATTCGAAATTTTGATTAACTTAATTAGTGTCCTTAATTCAAAGAATCCACAAATTGTTGCAATTTGGATCTGACGGTAATTACCAAGAATCGAGGTATTTTTAAAAAATTTTATTGAAATGTATTTTTAAATGTTGATTGTTATTTTTCATTTACAAAAAAATAATATATGTTATATTTCATTTTGAGAAACTCTATATTTATGATTGACGAAATGAGAGGATTTTAGATTGTCAATATTGATTACTATAAGGATGTGCCAAGCAATGTCATCTCTCTCTCTTTTAAATATTTTTTTTAAAGTTATTACCAGTATATTTTACTAAAAAAAACTCATTTCTTATTTATTTTCTTTAATTTTTCTAATAAAGTGAATATTTTTGTCTTGTTTTATTATTATTATTTTGTTTGATTTTCTTTTCAGAGTTTTTATTTAAATTTTTGTTATTTTATCTTTTTTATGAGAGTTCATATAGTTTACTTTTTAACAATTTTAGTGATTTGAAATTAATTTTTTTTATAATATATATAATATGTTATTGAGTATTATCTCTTAAATTTATTTTGAGATATTATATGAATTTCCATTCATCTCTATAAATGATAAAAGTATAAAATTATCGAACAAAATTTATGATAAAACCAAGCCTTAATGAACTAGAAGACCTGTTTGGGGAGAAAACTCATGAGAGTGGTTGCATAATAGACTAGGTATGGGCTTTGTGCATGATAGACGAGGTTCCAAAGAGATGAAGTTAAGAGATGATGGACGAGGCTGGTCACTGCTGAATATGTTCTTTTAAGTGTTTGTTAAAATTTCTAACTGAATCGTAATAACATTTCAACTTGAGGAATTGATTATTATTGTTTGGTATTTTTTTTTCTTTTTCTTTTATTATTGCTAAAATTTCTCGAGTGTTTTGTTTAAAGGTGTGAGATTTTTGTCCCTTTAGTTCATTTTTGCATGAGTTTGATTTTAAATAATCATGTTTTGGGATTTTATTTTTTAAATTTATTGTATTTGTAGTGTTAATTACAGGTCTAGAGTTTTAGATGCAAGATTGTGATTTTTGAGATGTTATTCTTAAATTTATTATATTCATATTTAGTTTATTTGGTGGAATTTAAAACTTTATATTTTCAGAAAAATCAAACTAATTACAAGTTTGGGTTTTGAGACTTTTGATGTCATAATATTGGAGGAGAATGATGAGTAAGAAAAAAATGATTTTTTTATATAATTTTACTGAATAAGATTTTATATAATTTTAAGAATAAGATAGAAAAAAAAATTACTGAATTTACTAAAAAATATAAAAATAATTAAATTTATTTTTTATAAAATGAAAGATAGAATACTATGTTAGGTAAACTCTAGAAGTATAGTAGTATTTTATTTATATATATTTTATTAGACAAAGTCCAAACAAGACTTTTATTGGTGGATGTTGATGAACTCTATTTTGAAAAGTAATTCAAGGTTAGTTGGCATATTTATATTTAGTACTGTTCTTTGTTTTCTTTGGAGGCCTCATAACCATGTGCCGCACAACAATATTTATTTTCACTGTAATTGTAGATTTGGAAACTCAAACTGAGACTTTTATTTGCATTTACATTAAAAATGTATTTAATAGATATTATTATATAAGTAAAAAATTATATTATTTTTAATTATTTATTTTTATAAATTATTGTACAAAAAGAAAAGGTAAAATTATAAATATTAATAAAAAAAATTTTCTAAAATGACATTTAATCTAATTTAAAACGCAGAGTAACATGTAATAGATGGAACCTCACACTAATTACACCTTTTTAAGAAAATGAGAAAATGAACTAAACTTAGCAATGTTAATTGGTTTATGTGGCTTATCAAAGTAAGACTTCCCTAGCTTCTGAAAAAAAAATATAAATAATAAAAACTAGAGCCCAGAGGGTCTACCCTTATATTAGAAAGCCAATTGAAAAATGAGAGACATGCTGAAAGCGCACGAATATGTACATTGGTAACAAGGTCCCATATTCTCTATTGTGATCCTGTGGTCCTGGCCGTTCGATCTAAAAATACATGGAGAAGGTTCATGCACTAGAGAGAATCAGGGCAACTTTTTTCACACTGGGTTGGTCACTATTCCCGGCTCACGCGCAACTCCCCGAGCTAGAAACATTCCATCTAAGTAGGCCCACCAGCTTCTATCGTTTTGTTAAAAAAAAAAAAAAAGGTAGGCGCACCAGAATTTGGATTAACCTAAAACTCTCCACTAATTAATCAAACAACTCTAATTTTTAACCAATCAATCTGAAGGCTAAAGCCTTCTTAATTATTCAAACTTTTATGAATCCTAAATTCTTCAAAAATGTTTGCTGATTCGCCCGTTGCAAACTCAAAAAGCTACCTCAATAATTCACCTACTTTCAAATTGGTGCGCTGTGGTTCCTTTCTATCTCTCCATATATACCCTTCAAACCTACCACAACATCTCTACTCTTAATTGCCTTCAACTTTAAACATACACTCTTCAGTCTTCGGCTGTGAATGTTTCGCTGGCGTCAAACCCCAGGAGCGTCCAGTCTGCTATTACAGGTGCACCAGGAGTTGAAGGCAAGAGGATCATGCCTATGTCAAAAGATGTTTTAACTGATCTCATGCAATCCATCATTTTCGAGAGACAAGAAAATAAAGAATCCTTTTTACGCGTTTCATTTAGGAACCGTCATTGCCCCCATGGACAAGTGGACCCGTAGTCTCCCCATGGTTCGTCCTTTCTACGCCGTCAAGTGCAACCCTGAGCCTGCTCTCCTCGGCACGCTTGCGGCACTCGGCTCCAACTTTTGATTGCGCCAGCCGAGCCGAGATTGAATCCGTTTTGTATCTCGGAATTCGTTCGGACCGCATAGCTTAAGGACCAGATGCTTCCTCCTGTTGCTTTTTGAGAGCTAATTTCCTTGCTTGTTTTAAGGATTTGTAAAGATCCTCATCATCTTCAGCAAATACTGGATTTTCTTCTTCGTCCATTTTAGCAGGAATAGTTTGCTCCAGTCGCAGTGACTTGGAAGCCTCATCTGCTTTAGCATATGCAGATTGATATGCACCACTTCTCATTTCTGCTTCAGATCTCTCTTGTTCCTGTCTAATGGCCTGCCTTCTCCCACCATTTCGAGAACCAAGATCTCCAGCACCCAATCCTGAAGATACAGCTTCTGCTTCAAGGGCATCCATATCCAGCCTCTCCTTCTTTCTCAAGGACTTCTTTTTCTTGGATTTCTTAAATTGAAGCATTTCTTCCTGAGTATAGTAATCTGATGAGATTTTTCCAGAGAAATTAAGATCTTCAAAGCGAGTATTTGTAGAACCACCTTGTAGCCTTC
>CATIWR010016995.1:0-18131 GCA_949677035.1 Omphalea diandra | reverse complement strand
CACATATATATATATGCACACACACACACACACACACACACATATATATATATATATATATATATATATATATATATATACACATACACACACACACACACATATGTATATATAGATATAGACACACACACACACACACACACACACACACACACACACACACACACACACACACACACACACATATATATATATATATATATATATATATATATATATAAACTATGCATTTAATATTAGTGTGAGACAGTGGTACGTACCAAACTCTAAAGAGTCAAAAAATTCACTTGACATTGAATTTAAGTCTATGATCTTCATTGTTCTTATATCATTATTCTCCATACACAAAGTATCAAAGTTTGCCAAATTGTCTTTCTTTGGACATTTTCTTTTATCATGACCAACAGCTTTGCATAGACCATATTTTCTTCGTTTTTCTACAATTTCAAATGTTGAAGGTTCTCATTTTATCAAGCTACTTTTCTTTGACTTTAATAAACAAGTCCTATGACATTGTACTATAGGTTCAAGAAGTAAAGGAGATGAAGAGTTCAATATTTATAAAATTTGATTTTGAACATTTTCTCTTTTAACCAATGACGACTTTCAATACTTCTCTCGCAATCCTTATAATAGTTGTTGGATTGACTCCTCTTTTCAACACCTATACATTCAATATTTCTAAAACTTTTATTGTCAATTCTCCATTGCATGTGTATATCCTCTAGTTGTAGTATTTCTTTGTTCATCATGCTCAAAACTATTTGATGGCACGAGGAAGTCCCATTATCTTGGAAAAGTGACCTATACATATAAATATAGAATTTGATAAAGCTAACTCATATTGTTGATAAAGCTTTTCCAATGCAAAATAAGATACACATGTCACCAACTCTTTGAAAAAAAGAATAAGGTACTATTGAGGAACTCTAATCTTCTCACTTTCAAGCTATGTTTTTAATTTGAAGGAACTGTTTTTCAGTAGAATAACAAATTTTATTTTTCACCTTATGAGAATCTCTTGTTGATACTTGAAGATACTTCTTCAACAATGAATGTGCACCTTCAGCTATTGAAGTTACTTGATTCCCAAAATGTGTCAACTTCTTTATCCATGCATCAACAAAGTGTTTCTTATAAGGAAGATATGTTTTCTTATAGTAATCAATAACCTCTTTCTTTGGCTCATATTGAATTTCAAATTCAATCCACTCTTAATTAAAGGAGAATTCATCTCGAGCTTTTGTTAAATTATTCCAAATAAATAAAAAATTTAATCAATCCTCCTCTGTTGGACTAGGTTGATTTAACCTAAGTCATGAACCTCTTTTAATCTTGACAATAGAGATTGATCAATTCTAATGCCTTCATTAAGTGTTGTTTATAAGTTAGTTTTTGTCATTGAAAGTTAGATGGAGTCCAAATCTCCAACCTTGTGAAGTTCACTCTAATTCACAGTGAGTGTATTGAAAATCGCGATTGTGAATTAGTCACAAGGAAGGATGAAGCTAGGCCAGTGGAATTCGTGATAAGCTTCGCTGTCGTGACACACCCAAAGTTGGCAAAGCCATAGTCACTAACGAATTTGCAGTGTGTGTCACGCCTGAATTTCATAGTGACAAAGGAGGGAACCAAAGTCACAATCACAGCTTGCCAAGTGTCCTAGGTGTCTGCTGAAAATCAAAAATTACGAGAGCTAATGTTTGTTCACAACCATAACTCAAGTAGTTGAAGTTTGCTCTTCAAATAGAGGAATTCGCGGTCTTAGTAGCGCCCTAAGCTTGATATCTCACTATCGCAACTTTTGAGAGTGGTTAGAACATAACGACTATATTTTCTTGAATGACCAATGGAAAGCTGACGTGTGAACCAGCCGTTAGACACAAACGAGATTTTCAGCCAAAATTGGAAATTCGCAACAATGAAAATTTAGTAACGTCTGTAATTTTAGCCTGACAAGCATTTAATGCTGAATTTGCCTAGCATATCTTTGAGATTTGTTCATAGTTTTACTCTAACATCTCTTTGCTGGGTATGAGCTATAAATACTCCACCAAACAAATGTAAATGCAAGAGAATTTATTAATTTGTAACAAAACTCTTGCAAATCTGTTACTCATTCTTTCAATTCTTCTTTATGCTTTAAGTAATTGTTTGGTGTGAGAAATAAATACCATTGTAAAAGGTTTTAATGTAAGTCCTGAAAACACTTGTGAAAGGTTTTAGTGTGAGCCTTGAAAATACTTGTAAAAGGTTTTAAGTGTGAGCCTTGAAAACACTTGTAAGAGATTTTCGTGTGAGCCTAGAAAACACAAGTTGTAAAAGTTTGGTGTGAGCTTGGAAACACTATTTGAGTTTAGTGAAATATCTAATTTTAAAGAATTGGGGAATGGACGTAGGGTTAGTTAACATCCGAACCACTATAAACACTTGTGTCAATTTCTCACTTCTTTTACTTAACTTCTTAACCACCGTATTCTTCATTTTAATTTTTAATTAAACACCAATACGACCCTCCTTCTTGGTTCCCTATGCCAACAAGTGGTATCAAAGCCAAGTCTCACAAACAAACCTTAATTAGGTGAGCAAAGATAATGGCACAAGAGGGAATCCACTCACACATCTAACCCTACTTTGATGGAGCTAACTATACCCATTGAAAGTATATGATGGAGATCTATCTTGATACAAATGTGGTGGATCTTTGGGATGTTGTAGTCAAAGAATGGAAGCCACCCACTAAAGTTATGGGTGAAGGAGGTGAAGAACTCATTCCAAGAGAAGAGTGGATTGAAGCACATAGAAGATCAAATGGCAAGAACAAGAGAGCCATGACAATTTTTCTAAGCTCTCTCTCAAAAGAAGAGATTGGAATAGTGCAATATTATCAAACAACCTATGGGATATGGAAAGCATTGAAGAACTATCATAAAGGCACCACCTTGGTGAAATCCAGCTGGCTAGAGATGTATGTGACAGAGTGGGAGTTGTTCATGATGAAGGAGGATGAGAGCATCACCGATATGACCAATAGACTCCTACCAACCGTCACCAACATGAAGAAGTTTGGTAGGATTCTCACAAATCATGAGGTAAACTCTAAAATTTTAAAGTTTTTGCCTCTTGAAAAGTTTGGTGCTATAGTGTGTAGTATTCAAGAATCCAATCCAAAAATAAGGAAGGTGCAAACGGATGTCTTGATAGGCAAACTCTTAACTCACGAGTTAGCCTTAAAAAAAGATGAGGAAATGAAGAAAATGAGGGGCCAAGGAGAAAAATCTGAAAAACATGAGAAGAAAACCTTGGCACTCAAGTCCACTTCTAAGGAGAAGGAAGTGGAGGTTAGTTCCAGTGAAGAAGAAAGTGACAAGGAGGAAGAAGAACTAGCAATGCTCTCTAGAAGGACTAAAAAGCTCATCAGAAGAAGAAAAGAAAGAAGAAATTTCAAGAAAGTTACTCCTAATCCTAGAGAGAGATCAAATGAAAATCACTTGTTATGAGTATGGTAAACAAGACCACATCAAATATGATTGTCCCAAGCTAAAGAAGAAGAAGAAAAGGGATAAAGAGAAGAGAAAAAGCTTCAAGGCCTCTTGGGATTATAGCTTAAGTAAGGATGAAGAGGATGAGAAAATTGCCAACATATGCTTTATGGCTCAAGAAGACTCTCCTAATAAGGTAAACACTTCATCTCATTCTCATTCGAATTATGATAATTTAAATGATGTAGATGAAGAGCTTTTAGAAGCTTTTATTATGAGATGTGACAAAGTATAAAATGAAATCTTATAAGAGAAAATGCTTAAAACTAGAGGATGATTACAAATCCTTCAGTGATTTTGTAAATGAATTGAGGACTTCAAATGAAGAACTCAAAAAATTTATGAAAAATCTGTCCAAATCATCTTCATCATTGACTTCATTGAGAAAAAAAAATGACTCCTTAAAGGAGATGTCATTGAGCTTAGAAGCTCTATCTCTAAATTTCATAAGGGAAAAGAAGTCTTGGATACCCTAATAATGTCACAAAGGCAACCCTTAATTAGATATGGTTTAGGTTTCAATAGAGCATCCTCATCATCACATATTACATTTGTTAGACCAACAACACCTCTAAACCCCAAGTGTTAAGGTCATGAGGAAGAAAAGTGCTCCAAGCACTAAATTCCCAATGCCTAAAGGCAAACGGAAAGCACAAAATGGCTCAAGGCCTACTTCAATGAAGGCCAATCAGGCTTACATATATAACAAGAAACATACTCATGCATACAAATATAAACAATTCTCCACTACTTCTTATCATTCATGCACTTGCATGCACTTACATAACTAAAGTATGAGAAGGCCTCCTACTTATACTAAGGTTGTACATAGGAGAAAAACTCTCAAGTCTAAACTTCAATGTCACTATTGCATGAAATATGAGCATATTAATATTCATTGTTATATTTAGAAGGCTCAACTCAAATTAAAGGTGCCTAAGAAAAGGTGATTCTATTGTATTATGTAAGGATTTATGGCAGCCACTAATAATTCAAACAATTGGCATGTGGATAGTGGATACTCTAAGCATATGATGGGCAATAAGAAGCTATTCATAGCATTAAAAGAAAAAGAAGATGGAAATGTCACATTTAGTAACTATGCCAAAGGTAAGGTAATTGGCATTGGAACCATTGGTAAGATTGGTTGTTTTTTTATTGATAATGTTTTATTAGTTAATGGCTTATAACATAATTTGTTGAGTGTAAGTCAATTGTGTGACAAAGGAAATAAAGTCACATTTGATCCTAGAGAATGTCGAGTCACCATATTAGTGAATGATCAGGTTGTTTTCAAGGGTGAAAGGAAAGACACTACCTACTCAATTGACTTAGACAATTTGGCTAACCAATCTTTCAAGTATTTTATGTCTTTCAGTAATGAGGCTTGGTTATGACATAAAAGGCTTGGACATGCAAGCATGGATCTACTATAAAGCCTATCAAAGGAAAGCTAGTGAATGGTTTTCCTAAGCTAAACTTCACTAAAGACAAGACATGTGGTCCTTGTCAAATGAAGATGTAACATCAAGCCTCCTACAAAGCTTAAAATGTTGTAAGTTCGTCTAGACCCCTTCAACTAATTCATATGGACTTGAAAGAACCCATTAGAAGTGCTAGCTTAGGTGAAAAATATTATGCACTAGTCCTAGTTGATGATTACTCTAAGTTTACTTAGGTGTCCTTTTTAGCTCATAAGAATGATACTTTTGATGTTTTCAAAAGTTTTGCAAAAAGAATTCAAAATGAAAAGGGTTACTTCATTACTTCTATTAAAAGTGACCATGGAAAGGAATTTCAAAATGATTCTTTTGAAACTTATTGTTTGGAGAACGGAGTTTTTCACAACTTTTTAACTCTTAGAACACCACAACAAAATGGTGTTGTAGAAAGGAAAAATATAACACTAGTAAAAGTGGTTAGAACCATGCTCAATGAGTATTCTTTACCGAATTACTTTTGGGCTGAAACCATTAATACTTCGTGTTATATTGCAAATAGAGTTTTTAAAAGACCAATTCTCAATAAAACATCTTATGAGCTGTGGAATGGTAGAAAACCCAAGATATCATACCTAAGAGTATTTGGATGCAAGTGTTATATAAATAGTAAGAATAATCTTGGGAAATTTGATTTCAAGACCATAAAGGTATATTCTTAGGCTATTCCACCTCTAGCAAGGCATATAACGTCTTTAATAAGAGTTCACTGGTAGTTAAAAAGTCTATGAATGTTATTTTTGATGAATATAGTAAACCTGATCTTGGGAAAGATATTTTTGTTGATGATCTTGTAGGTCACCTTAAAAAATTAGAGTTGGAAGACACTACAGGAAAAGTATTTTCAAAGCAAATAGAACAACCACAAGTTCGAGGTCATGTACTGGGTAAGATAATTCATAAGACTTCAATTATCTATATGCATATGCAATTACCTTATTATGTGGCATCAAAACACATCCCAAACCTTGATGAGAGGCATCGCAATAAATTACAAATCCTTCATTGCTTGTAGGAATGGCTAATTTTAGAGTAGATGTCAATCTATCTTTTAATTCATCAAAACTTTACTCACATCCTTCATACCATTAAAATGCTACATTTTTTCAAAGTAACTTAGTCAAAGGAGTATCTATAAGTGAAAATCCTTCAACAAATCGATGATAATACTCAACTAGTCCTAGGATACTTTAGACTTCTAAAACATTCTTTGGGGTTTCCTATTTTACTATTGCTTCAATTTTGTTTAGATCTACCTTTGTGCCCTTTTTAGAAACTACATGTCCTAAAAATACCACATGATCAATCCAAAACTCGCACTTGCTTAATTTAGCGAATAACTATTTTTCCTTCAAAATTTGCAACACAATCCCTAAATGTTGTTCATGTTCCTTTTTGCTTCTTGAATACACTAGTATGTCATCAATGAATACAATTACAAATTTATCTAAGTAAAGCTAAAACACTTTATTCATAAGAGCCATGAATGTAGTTGATGCATTAATCAAATGAAATGTTATCCCCAAAAATTCATAATTCCTATACGTAGTTCGAAAAGCAATCTTCGATACGTATAGGTTTGAAATCTTGAGCTGATAATAACAAGATTTCAAGTTAATTTTAGAAAACAACCGTGCTTCTTATAACTGGTCAAATGGATCATAACAGATCATCTATCATTGGTAAAGGATATTTGTTCGTCATAATAACCCGATTTAACTGCCTATAATTAATACACAGCCTCATTGTCCCATCATTCTTTTTAACAAATAATATTAGAGCACCCCATGGTGACACATTAGCTCTGATGAATCCCTTTTCAAGTAGTTCTTATAATTGGATCTTCAATTCTCTCAACTCAGTTGGAGCCATCCTATAAGGTGGAATGGATATCGATGTTATTCTTGGGACTAACTCAATTGTGAATTTTATCTCCCTATTTGGTGGCAAACAGAGTAAATCAGTTGGAAATACATTTTGAAACTCATTTACCACTATAATTTTCTTAAGTAATTCATTTATGAACCTTGTGTCTGCCACATGTGCTAAATAAGCCTTACAAACACCTTTAATCATGCGAAAAGCCTTGATGGCAGAATCTAGACATACAAGCACAATTTGTTTTTCCCCCTAAAATACAACCCTCATCTGATTTAGAGATTCTAGAACAATTTTCTTAGTAAATTAGTTTTTTATTGCATGATATTTGGAAAACCAGTCTATACTAAGTATCACATCAAATTCACAGAGTGGCAACAGTATTAGATCAACATTCAACTTAAAGTCATCAATACGAATAACACAATCATGACATACCTTATCTATAATCATTACATATCTTAAAGAAGTATTGACATATAAGTTAAAACCTAAAGGTTGATGGTTACTACATAATTGGGATGTCATGTTCAATGAAATGAATGAATGTGTAGAGCCAAGATCAATTAATAAATCAACTTATAAATTATAGAGAAAAAAATTACTAGTGATAACTTTTGAAGCAATGATAGCTTCTTGCCTAGTCATGGTAAATACTCTGGTTTGTATCAGGGGGTCTAGAACTCGAAACTTTTGATATGCTCATACCTTAGCCAGCTGTGGTTGTTCTACCTCTACCTTTTCCTTTATTAAATGATACTCCAGCTCTATTTGCTTTTGAAACTTCAATTGTGGATTTTAATGTAGCTTTACCTCTACCCTTCCTCTGACATTCTAGATCTTTCAGGACAATCTCCAAGTATATGATCAAAAGACCCATAAAAGTAGCACACACTAGTTAGTTTCCTAGATTCACCTATATATTGCCAGCCACAATGTACACATGAGGGTCATTGTTGCATAACTTAGCCTTCACCTCTACCTACATAAGATGAAACTCCTAATCCCTTGCCTCTATAACTTGAGTAACCACCCTTAGTACTAGACTGTGATGGTATATAATCTCCATGTTTACCTTTCTTTTTGTTAAAATCTCCCACAAACTCAATAGGCTCTTTTTTACTTGTTACTCTATCCTTTCTTTTTCTAATATTTCTACCTTAATTGCAATAACTTTTAACTTTATATAACTTTTAAGATTTGCAGCTTTGATCTAACTTCTAATCTTATATCTATGTCCCTCTTCAAACTTTTGACATTTGTCTTCGTTAGTGGCCACCATTAATGTTGCATAATGAGATAAAGATTAAATTTTACCCCATACTTGACTATAATCATCTCCCCCTATTTCAAATTTAGAAATTCCTTTATTTTATCATCTTTGTACATTTTTGACATGTGATTATTGTTGAACTAATGAAGAAAATCATCCTATGTAAGCATTAGAGGCTGGACATCACTCCCTAGAATCACCAATCATATGCATCCCCCTATATTGCATAATCAAACTTTTCTTCTGGTGAGCATTTTATCAAATTCATAACTCTCTGTGTTCTTTTTAGCCATGTCTCTACCACTACTAGATCTGTAGCACCACTGAAGTCAACTGCACCCTATTTTCTTAATTTATATACCTTTTTTCTCTTTGATTTTCTAGACCTTGTATTATTGGTTCACCAGTTTTATATTGTGGTTACCCATGAGATATGTGTTATCCATGAGAATGTGTAGGAGATCTAACTTTATCAACAAGTTTATCTCTTAATGGTTGGCATGATGCTTTTATGGAATGCAAATCGGTTGACTCCCCTCTCCTTGGTGATTCATGGATACTACCATGACTACCCTTTGTTAATGCCTTATAGACATATAAGACTATGCCATATGATAATGCATAATAGTGTAAAAGTCATGTCATGTTCATACGTATATATCCCTATGGAACCTATCCTTGCTCAGATATCAAAAACTATAACAACCATTATCTATGATATTATAACATGCACACAACATATGATAATTTTCCATGCAACTCTATAAACATCACATCAATGTTTAAGTGTCCCAAATGCAATAGTACAAGTGCCAGTGTTGTGCTTATCAAATTCACATATCTAAATGAACATTTATCTAATGCATATGTTCATGTGGAATTATAAATCATTTATGCAATGAATGTGTTCATATAAGAATGCTAATGAATGAGGATAGGATATTACACTATGCAAGTAAAATCAAATAGATTGGGAATGTATGTGATAAAGTGTGAGCTCTTCATGATGAAAGAGAATGAAATTGTCACCAAAATTATAAATAGACTCCTTGTCATTATTAACAACATGAAAAAACATGGAAGAACTATTATCGAACATGAGGTAAATAATAAAATCCTTAAATTTTTGTGGAAAAGTTTACAGTTAGGTTCTGTAGTATTGAAGAGTCAAATCAAGACATTGGCCATGTACCAATTGATGTCCTAGTTGGAAAGCTTCTTACGCATGAGATGGCCACTAAAAAAATGAAAAGATAAAGAGGATGAAAGGACAACGAGATAAAGTAGAGAAAAAGACTTTTGCTCTCAAGTCCCCTAGCAAAGACAAAAAAGTGAAAGAAAATTAGAGTGAAAGAGATAAAAGTAAAAAAGAGGAAGAGGAGTTTGCCATGCTTTTTAAGAGATCTAAGGAGCACATGAAAAGAAGAAATGAAAGAAGAAACCTCAAGAAGGCATCATCTACCTCCAAAAAAAAGAAAAATGATGTGACTTGCTTTGAGTGTCAGAAGCAAGGGCATATCAAATCCGATTGTCCCAAACTCAAGAAGAAGAAAAAGTGATACAAGGAGAAGAAAAAAGGCTTCAAAGCAATATAGGATGATGACTCAAGTAAAGAGGAAAAAGATGATGAGGTTGCAAACTTTTGCTTTATGGCTCAAAGGACTACTCCCAATGAGGTAAGTACTTTATTTCAATCTTGTGATGATATTGATGTGTATGAGGATAAGGATGATGAGTTATTTAAAGCCATGTCCTTAAGATGTGATAAATATAAGTTTAAAATGAAAGTTTATAAGAAAAAATGTTTTAAACTTGAGGACGATTTCAAAAGTTTCAATGATCTTTTTTGTAACTTGAGGACCTCTAAATAGAAGCTCAAGAAGTCTTTAAAATAACTTTCTTAAACTCCATCCTCACTTAAATCATTAAGAAAAGAAAATGATTCTTTAAACAATGAGGTCATTGAATTGAGAAATTCTATTTCTAAATTTTACAAAAAGAAAAAGGATTTGAATACATTCATTATACCTTAAAGGCCACCTATTGTAACACATAATCTTGGCTTAATAGTGCTTCTACATCCTTATCTTTTAATTTCACTTTCAGTAGAGCTTTCACACCTCAAACCTCTAGTATAAAGGTAGTTAGGAAGAAAAATGCTCTTAGCACTAAGCCTTCCATTCCAAAAGGCAAGGGAAATACACCCTAAAGTTCAAAGTTCAAGCCTCAAAGAGCTAATTATGCATTCATGTATTAAAAGAGGCATGCACAAAGACATATAGCTCTTAGTCCTTGGCATACATGTTCTTACATGCATACACTTAGCCATGGCATGAGAAGTCATGTGAACAAGCCTAATAGGCTCAATGTACTAATGAAGTGACGCATGAAACTTAAAGCTTAAAAGATAAAGCATGGCTTTTAGTGGATGAAATTAGTGGTTAATTGTCAAGCCCAAATCAAGGCTCATTTAAATGTAATTTCAGTCGTAGATACTTTCTATAGGCCCCTATTAACAAGCCCGACAAATAGGAATATTATCTAAAATTTCAAGTTAGGACAAGTGTGAACGTTAACTAGAATGAATAAGACATAAATAGATAAAGTGATCTTAATGTTTTAATTAAGACAAGATAACATGTCCTAACATGAGCTTAGGTGGCGAGATGGATAAGGATGAGTCAAAGCCCACATCATTAAGTCAAAGTCAATGAGTCAAAGTCAAAGTCAATGGTCAAAGTTAAAGTCCAAGATACACCAAGATTTTGCTTAGTTGGCATTGTTTTCCTACACTCATCTAACCTCTTTCTTAATGGCCTAATTAGATTTTCCTTGTATCTTTACAATATTTTGCTAGTCTTTATAATATTTTGCTAGTCTTTTATGCTTGTAAGCAACTTAAGAAAGATTCTTGTAAGATCTTTCCTTGTGATGGTCGAATACTATATAGACCAATTATAAGTTTTTTTTCTTGCTTATCTCATTAGGAAAGCGATATTTAACATGTTTTAAGTGTCTAACTCCCTATCGATGAATTTAACTCAGAATTTTAGGGTTTTTTTTCTTATTTCTTAATCATTATAAAGGCTATATAAAGCCTACCATATGGCGAAGCTTAATATAATTGATGATATACTTTTAGCTATAAGCTTTTGTGAGAGAGATTTCTCTTCTTGTGTTCTTGAAAGGACTTAGTGAGATTGTTAAGTAGAAGCTCCATAATTTCATTAACTTTTTAATTCTAATATTAAATTAGCTTAATTAATTTAGGGTTTGAATTGACACCTTTAAATATTTATAACTTAGGTTGATATAAATAGATTTTCTAGAGGTGTAGTTGCGATTTGAAGATCAAATCTTGTTACTTGATTCTTGATAGATTTTGGGACTTATGTTAAACATACAGGTAAAGAATCTAATCCAACCTTGCTCATATCATTTAGTATTAGAGGAAAGTCTTCAAAATTAAGTAAGTATTATGTAAATTTGTTACTTTTGGTGTTCTTTGTGTTTTTACATCAATTTGGGTCATATCTCTTCCATTTGACTTAAATTTCGTTAGTTCTTGTCCCTTCTTGTTCAATTCTATTTTCTTTATTTTTTTTTCCATCAAATTAGTTTGTTTATCATATTTAATCATTGTTTTGTATTAAAATGTAATTTTGGTTTGTTTGCATCAAGAAAATCACAAAAAAAAAAAAACTCTTAAATTGTGATTAGCACTCTATTATTGTCAATTTGGTCATTCTTGTTCCATTGTGTTTCCAATTTATTTTCTTTGTTATTCCATTATTAAATTAGGTTATTTTATCATTTATAATAATTTTATTGTGTTTCCAATATGTTTTCTTTACTATTCCATCATTAAATTAGCTTATTTTATCTTTCATAATCATTTTGCATCATTAGAATTCGATTGGAATCGCATATTATGCAAAATTTCCTAGAATCAAGGAAACTTGCAATTTCAGTGAATCTTTGTGCATTTCGGTTCCAACTTCATTCTTTATATTCAAATTCATTTTCAATCATTACTTTTGTGTGTTTCATATCAAAAACCATATTTTTAACATTGAAATAAGTTTAGAATTATATGTTTTGCAAAATTTACTTAGCAAAATTCCCTAAAATTAAAAAACTTTGCAAAGTAAGCTAGTTTTTCTTATTCTAGTTAGATTTCTTTGGTTCTTTCCATTCCAATATGTTTTCTTTGTTGATTAACATTTCAAATAAGATCCTTGTCCCTCAAAAATTCCTTCAAATTTGGAAGTTTGTCAAAATTTCCTTAAATTAAGGAAACTTGAATTTTTATCTTAATTCTTGCAATTTCTTTATTGTTCCTCTTACCAATTCATTTCCTTTTGTGTCTAATCACTTTCTTAGTGTTTCTTAGTGTCTAGGGCCAAACTATATCCGTAAAATTCAAGGGCAAGGCAAAATTACTAAAATACTCCTATGTACCCCATTTGACTTTTAAGTGTTTTAAGCTTGTTTTTGAGTTGTTCTTTATTATTCTTTCAATTTCAATCTTATTTTAAGCTTCCAAATTCAAAAAAAAAAAAAAAAGGAAAAGTTAAAAAAAAAGTCAAAAGAAAAGAAAAAAGAGAAAGAAAAAAAGGAAGCTAGAATTACATAAGAGCTTGTTTTGCAACTTAAGGAAGTCGATTCCATTTCTTTACTACCAATTTAGCCTAGACTTGATATTCCATTTATTTTTGAGATCAAAACACCAATTTGCAACTTCTAAATCCTTTTATTTTTTGAATTTGTGATTAAGTCTTTAAAATTTTATTTCTTATAACAAATTATGTTTTTTTAAATTCCTTTGTTTTCTAAGTCTTTCTAATTTTAGTTTTGCTTGTTTGTAACTTAATTAGGCTTAATTTGATATGAAGTAACCTTAGTCCTTAAAAACTCAAAGAAAAGAAACTTGAGAGGTAAAAGGCAAATGTGCATGAGATCATAAGAGAGAAAAAGCCTTATTATGTGAAACACAAAAGAAGTGTCATTTTTTTAGTGTAAACACATAAGGGAGTAATTTTGTGAGGATTTTCTTTTGTTATTTCTAATCATGGAAAATCCTAATGATGATGAGCTTGATGTTGTTAGTAATAAAGATCTTTTATTTGCAAGGAGATCTTAAAGTGCCCAAATTAAGGATGGTCAAGAGTAAAGAGAAAATATTTTTCATTTTAGATGTAAAGTTTATTGTAATCTTTATCTTGTTATTATTGATAGCGGTAGTTGCATTAATATGGCTAGTACTTATCTTGTTGAAAAACTTAAATTACTAACTTTGAAACATCTTAAACCTTATAACTTGCAATAGTTAAATGAGAGTGAGGAAGTAAGTTCCTAGGCAGGTTAAAATTTCATTTGCCATTGGCAGATATAAGGATGAGATGTTATGTGATGTAATTCCTATGTAAGTTAACCATATTCTTTTAGGTCGACCGTGGCAATTTGATAGGAAAGTTAAACATAATGAGTTTGATTTTAGGAGGCAAACATATTGCACTATCTTTTTTATCTCCTTAATAAATTTACGAGGACCAAAAAATTTTGAAATAAAGACAGTGCATTTAAGGATAAAAAGAATTAATGCAAAGTGCATTTGACAGATAAAAGAATTAATGCAACAAAAAGAGAGCTATGAGAAAACCCATGAGAGGTGCAAGCAAAGAGTGGTAAAAGAAGAGGATAAAGTGGATGTACATAAAAAAGAGATGCAAGCAAAAAGAGAGGGTTTATAAAAGAAAGCCCTAATGTTAGAAGAGAGTAATGAGAACTATTCTTCCAAAGAGCCTACAACAATTTTAGTGAACTTTACAATCTTTTGTATAACGCTTTTATGTCTCTTTTGCAAGGTTATAAAGAGTAAGGTTGCAAATTTATATAAAAAGGAGTTTTATACTTCTTTTTTAGACATTTGTAATTGTTTTATTTGTTCTAGGAATAATTTTTCTTTGTTCTAACTATTGTTTTTAAATTTCTAAAGTTTCTTTTAGTATATTTTCCTCTTTAAACCTTGTTTTGACAATTATAATTGTTCTTTTAGTTTAGGATGTTTGTTTCCTTCTCTAAATTCTTTTTGTGTTTCTTCTTTAGATTTAAATCAATTGCAATGTGATCCTTCTTCTTTAAAATGTGATTTTAATAAGGGTAATTCTTTTATTTTTTACATAAGCATTTTTAGTCCATCTTCTTTTGGTGTAAAACGCTTGATTTCCTTTTCTTCTTATTTTGATGTTTGCCAATCTTTTCTTTATTGTAAACATGTGTTTTGTTCTTTTAATTCTTGTTTGAATGTTTTTTAGTGTTCTTTTTATTCTAAACATTTTTTTTCTTTTAACCTTTGTTTTTATGTTTCTTTTTCTAGTTTTAAACATTTGAAATGTTTTGATTCTAGGTTTTATATTTCAAACTTTTCTTTTATGTTTTGTTGGTTTAATTCTTGTAGTAAATGTTTGTTTGGTTCTTTTAAAGGTTATGTTTGCATTTCTAAATTTTCTTTTCACTATAAATATTTTAGAAGTCCTTTTTACTTTGATTTTAGTGATTGCTATCAATTTCTTTTTTATTTTGAATGTTTAGTTTTACAGGAAAAATTCTTGCATTTTTTGTTTTTTTTTTTTGTTTGTAAATCCTCCTTTAGGCATTTGTTTCTTTTTAAATTTAGTTTTTATGCTCCTTAAATTCTAGACTTGATTTTTCTTCTTTTCATCTTAGTATTAGTGTTTCTAGGTTTTCTTTTAATGATAGATGTTTATTTTCTTCTTTAAATTCATATCTTTGCATTTTCAAAGATTTTTTTTTTGTTTAAAAACATTTATCTTCTTCTTTTTGTGTTTTATCTTCTAGTTTTAATTGTTTTCCATGTTTTAATTCTAGTCTTTGTTTTTCTTTCATTTTAAATATGTTTTTAATAAAGAAAGTTCTTTAGAGTCCAAGTTTTATGTTTTTAACACTTTTTCATTTAATGTTTGTTTTCTTTTGATTATAGTTTTTATATTTCAAAACATTTATTTTTTTTCCTCTTTTGATTTTAAACATCGTATAAAATGTACTTTTGATTTCAAGAATTCCTTTATTTCCAACTTTTCTAGTTCTTCTAAGAGTTTTAATTCCTATTTAAAACCTAGATTTTCTCTATCTAGTGTTTTTGTCTAGAAGAAATTATTTGTTTTAGTGTTTCTCCATACTAGATGAAAAACATGTACTAGGGTTTCTTTTAGGTGTCTGATTTTGATTCAAACTCTTTTTGGTAGAATTTTTCTAGACTTTGGGTGTACTAACCTATTGTAAGTGGTTTCACGTGAGTTGTATTCGATCTGAGTGGAAAGACTTATAATTTACTTGGTAAGTTTAATTAAAATTCTTTTTGTTAGTTATTATATTTGGTTTTTGCTTTCTTATAGGTCTAAATTCACGGATAAATCTTTCTAAAGAAGGAGGGAATGATGTGAATGAGCCCAATAGGCCTAATGGACTAATAGAGTGATGCACGAAACTTAAAGCCCAGAAGATGGAGCATGGACTTTTGGTGGATGAAATTAATGGTTTATTGTCAAGCCCAAATCAAGTCCCATTTAAATGCATTTTCAATTATAGATACTTTTTATGAGCCCCCTGCTAACAAGCCCAATAAATTGGAACAAAGTCTAAAATTTCATGTTAGGACAAGTGTGAACATGAGCTAAAGTGAACAAGACATAATTGGATAAAGTTGTCTTAATTATGACATAATGAATAATGTTTTAATTAAGACAAGATAACTTGTCCTAATGCAAGCTTAGGTGGTGCCAACATGGATGGATAGGGATGAGTTAAAGTCCATATCATCATGTCAAAGGTCAAGTTCATGTCAAAGTTAAAGTCTAAGATACACCAAGATTTTGCTTAGTTGACATTGTCTTCCTAAACTCATCCAACCTTTTTCTTATTAGCCTAATTAGATTTTGCCTGTATCTTTACAATATTTTGTTAGTCTTTTATGCTTGTAAGCAATTTAAGAAAGATTCTTGTAAGATCTTTTCTTGTGATGGTTGAATACCATACGAACCAATCATAAGGATTTCTTTTCTTGCTTTTCTCTTTAGGAAAATGATATTTAACATGTTTTTAGGTGTCTAAATCCTTATGGACAAATTTCACTTAGAATTTTGGGGTTTTTCATCTTATTTCTTAAGCATTGTAAAGGCCATATAAAGCTTACCATATGGCCAAGCTTAATAAGAATAATGATATACTTTTGGCTATAAGCTTTTGTGAGAGAGATTTATCTTCTTATGTTCCTAAAAGGACATGGTAAGATTATTAAGTGAAAGCTCTATAATTTCACAAACTTGTTAATTCTAATCTTAAATTGGCTCAGTTAATTTGGGGTTTGAATTAATACCTTTAAATCTTTATAACTTGCTAGAAATAGATTTTCTAGAGGTCTAGTTGGGATTTGAAGATCAAATCTTATTACCTGATTATTGATATATTCTAGGACTTGTGCTAAATATATGAGTAAGGAATCTAATCCAATCTTACTCATATCAACGTTACTATTATATGAGATACGGTCATATAAATGTATTTTATTATGTTAAGGAAGACTAATCTCAAATTAAAGGACCCTTCTAAGCCTAACCCCTTAGGACCCAAGTATGTTTAGGTATCTAAATAAAGGTGAATTTGCTTTTGTATTATAGCTATGCTTAAAAGCCACCAATGTGGAACATAATGATTGACATGTGGCTAGTGGGTGTTCAAAGCATATGACTAGAAATAAGAAGCTATTGACATCCATTAAAGAAAATGATAGCGAAAATGTGACATTTGAAAACAATGTCAAGGGCAAGGTAATTAGCATTTATGTAATTGGTAAGAAAGGTTGCTCCATTATTTATAATGTCCTTTTTGTTAATGGTTTAAAGCATAATCTCTTAATTGTAAGTCAATTGTGTGATAAGGTTAACAAAGTGTTGGACTAGGATGATTAATCCTAGATTTAGAACCTCTTTTGATCTTGACAAAGTAGATTGATCATCACTAATATTTCAAATAAGTGTTGTTTTTGCATATATGAATCAATCTCTCAAGAAGAAATGAAAGGAGTTGAGAAACTCTAAAGTGACATGTAAATCGCGACCGCAATCTAGGATTAGCGACCGCGACTCATGTTACGACATGTCAAAATTCAAGCAGGCAAAATTGCAGAGCCATTCTCGGCCACAACCCTTGGAAAGGAAGAAGCCAAAATGACACAAACGAATTCACGGTGCAAGTCACGCCTTTGTCGCGATCGTGAATTTCAAAGTAACTCAAAAGGGAAGCAGTCCACAACCACAGCTTGACAAGTGTCCCAGAAGACTGTTGAAAGTCAAAAATCATGGACACATCTTGTTGGTAGCGACCGCGATCTGTGTGGAAGAAAGTTAACCACTTTGGCAGAAGGATTCGTGTCCTTTGTCGCGGCCTGTGCAAGAAAACTCGCGACCGCGACTTCTGAAAGTAGGTAAAAGACAACGGCTATATTTTTCTAGAGAACTAATAAGAAGCTGCCACATGGACTAGCCGTTAGACATAAATGGGATTTTCCTTGAAGAATTTGGATTTCGCGACCATGAACGATAGTAGCGACCGCGATTTCATCCTGACAATCATTTAATGCAAAATCTGTCAAGCATGTCTCAAAGATTTGATGAGCTATGATCTGCAATGTCTCTTTGGTGAAGTTTGGCTATAAATACTCCACCAAACAGCCATGAAGAAGGTTACTAAGGAATTTATTACAAGTGATTAAAGCTCTCAATCTTTGCTACTCATTTTCTTTATCTTCTTTATGTAATTGTAAGTGTTAGGTGTGAGCATTAAACACCAAGTTGTGAGGTTTTGTGTTAGCCTATAAAAACACTTCTAGAAAGGTTTAAGTGTGAGCCTAGTGAAACA
>CATIWR010016988.1:0-63773 GCA_949677035.1 Omphalea diandra | reverse complement strand
GAACAAATATTTTTTGAAAAAAAATTAGCACATAAATGAAATATTATTAAAAGTAATAGTGAATAAAATTATGAAAATTAGTTCAGACAAGAATAATTTTATATGCACAAACATAACATTCATGTATGTAATTAGTCCGCTAGTTAAATTGTCGAACGAGTGAATGTTTTATCATTCTGATTTGTAATTTAGTTGGTGAACGAGAGAGAATATTTATTATGCTTGAATTGTTTCGTCCACTATTTTAAGTGGCAAAAAAAATATTTTTAATTTTAATAACAACTAAGCACATGTTTTTATAGAAATTTAAGAATTTTTTTCATTATTTTTATGAGCCTACATATTATAATATTTATTGAACCATATTAAAATTTATTCGAATTTAAAAACTAACCTTTTGCGTTTTTCTACAAAAAAATAACTTCAATTCAACTCAATAATATATCTCTTTATTCCTGCATATTATATAAAAAAATATAATTATTATCATATTTTATTATCTAATATTAAAAAATAAAATATAAAAATATAAAATAATTTTTACCTAAATATCACAAGAGGCGAGGGAGAGACGAGAGAGAGCAGACGAGAGAGAGAGAGAGCGTTTTCATTTAAGTTTGGGTCGGGAGGGTATTTATAGCTTGTTCGTCCGCCAGTATAACTGGCGGACGAACAAAAAATCTTTGTGCAGCAGAATCTCCGCCACTGCTGGGCTGCTGCAGAAGCTGCTGCAAGGCTACATCCGCCGGTTATACTGGCGGACGTAGCCTGCTACATGGCTGCCCCTTTGCAGCCATGCAGCAGAACTTTAAAAAAAATTTTCAAAAATTCTTTGTCCGCCAGAATAACTGGCGGACAAAGAGTAAAAAATTCAAAAAAAAAAAAATCGACAGTTAACAGTAACGTCCGCCGGTTTAACCGACGGACGAAAGTTGTTGACTTACTCTTTCTACTAATTATTTTTTGAATTGTCTTATTTTTATAAATATTTTTTATTTCATGATATTTTCCTAATTTTTTTTTTACACTAATTTGAAAAATACCCCGCTGGGGTAAATATAGCTCATTATGTTGCAGTCCAATCTGGTGTTGTTGGTTTGGGCGGTTTGAAGATCACTGGCATGGTCATAGTGCATCTATTTTTTGGGGACAGAGGAAAGTCAATTGTTCAGGTACATGTGTCCTACAAGTTCAGTTCGCTATGATGACCCGAAATTGAATCCGGCAGTAGATCCGAATTTGTTGAAACTGGGGTGTGATAAGGTGTTGGTTTGCGTGGCTGAGAAAGACTTTCTGAGAAGTAGAGGAGAGTCTTACCACAAGATGTTGGCCAATTGTGGGTGGAATGGGAAACTAGAATTTTATGAGACTAAAGGAGAAGAACATTGCTTTCATATGTTCAAGGCCAATGATGAGAAGGATGTCTTGGTCAAGAAAATTGCCGATTTTGTGATCCAGGAATAGGTTATTATGCTAGTTCTGAATTGGGTATTAGTATGTATTCTACAATGTGCCTGTAAAATTCAGATGTTAATGTATTTATCTCAGAACATAAATTGGGTTGGTTCAGCCCACAAAAGCACTCCTGGTAAAAATAAGGTGACGAAGTAATCCCAATGATGCAATAGATCATTCTCGGCTCAGCTAGAACACTCTCTAACCTCAATTGCGCTCTGACTATATCTTTCAAGACCACCACACTGCTGTTTGAGCACGTAACCATAATCCAACTGGTCGATAGAATTCATCACCTTACATTATCAGTGTCAAAATCAGGGAGTCTTGAGGACATATTAGTTGTTAGAGACAATTTCCTATTCATATCCAGTTGGGGTTCAAACCATTAGTAATACCAATACAACAAACATATAGCCCCAGTTAAAAGTTCAGATTTTGAAAAAATTGAAAAGAAATAAATTATATTTTAATGATTCTTTTGTTTAGAAAGATTGTTCAAAAAATTTAATTTTTTATTTAAAAATAATGTAATGAGAAAATATTTATTAATAATCTATCAATTTAACATTTATTCTAAATAAAAAAATTCTATTTCTAAAGTAAAAGAATTCTACAATAGAATTTTTTTAAAAATTTTTTTCTCTTGTTTAAATTGTTTCAAACAGATCATGCAATTGTTGGCTCGTCATCTCTTCAAGTTTATAACGGGAAAAAAGAGAACATTGCATGCCAGATAATGTTCTAAGATAAAACTGATAGGCACAATGCAACGCCTCTAGCAATACTCCAAAAAATTCCAGTAAAACGCAATAAACTAATCTTATAAACATACATCCCAAGGTCACATTTGCAGTGTGTCATTCCAAAGCTCCTGCCGACAGATTAATTGTAAAGCAAGATACATCAGCCGGCCCTGAACTTTTATAATTTTTGCTATTAAGTTTTTCATACTCTTTTTTTCATCACCTTTAGCTCTCGAACTTCAAAATTTTTTATGGTCGCACATTTCTTAATAGTTTCGTCATGCGTGTAATTCATAACCCGTTGAAAAACTGAAATGATCAAATTAACCTTATCAAATTAACTAATATTTAGAAAATCAGATCCGCCAGGCGGACTAATAAACTCGAAAACCGACTAAAAGTCCAGTCCAAATGAAGTAATATAACCGGCCAGTGTAAAAATCAGCTAGAACCGGTAAAACTGAAAGACCCACTGACCCAATCAAACCGAGTTCACTTGAACTATGCCATTTTAATAATTGAAACCCTCTCCCTATTAAAAAAAAAAAAAAAAAGAAGCAATTTTCCTCTCTTCAATCTCTAATCCACCTTCTTCTCTTCCACATCTCATTCTCTTCCATCCCATGCCTTATGCTATTCAAATTTGGAATCAAACTCATCCATAATTCTTTTCAGTGAGCTTCTATCCAAATTTGTTGCATGTATTTAGTCAAAGAATGTTAAAGGCAGAATTATGGGGATTCTCACTAAGTTTCTTGTTGCTCGGGATAAAAAGTATGGTCGGTTGGTGGTTGAATCTGACTCTTTGAAAGCAATTGCTGCAATTAAAGATGAGCTCAAGCTATTTAGCAATTGCTGCAATTAAAGTTGAGCTCAAGCTATTTGGCAATTGTGCTAATTCGGTGTCGAATATCCAGCAGATGGTGTCAGTAGATTAGAATGTCTAATATTGTCAAAAGGATTATTTCCAAAATATGTAAGCAACCATATTATCTAAACTTGAATGAGACTAAATAAGGGCCACCTCTTCTCAGAAGATAAAATCGAGGAAAGAAATCTCATCAATACTATTCATCAGCTATGGAAAAGAGAAGAAATTCATTGGATGCCAAGGTCTCGAATTAATTGGTTAAATGTAGGGGATAGTAATACAAGATTTTTTCATACCTCTACCATGCAACGAAGGAATCGTAATCACATCCAGACCCTAAAAGATTACGCAGGAAATATCATAGAAGGGAAAGATATCCTTTTTACTGAAGCAGACAAATTTTTTAAATCTATTTATTCTTCTTGTAATCCATCTGATGTTAATGCTTTTATGTGATCTTATTAATCCTACTATTTCTAATGATTTTAGTATAATCTTTGTGCCCTTATTTTTGATGATGAGATTAAGAATGCTATTTTTGGCTTAGGTTCTTTCAAATCCCTAGGACTCGATGGTTTTCTAGGTGTTTTCTTCCATAAGAACTGGGATCTTGTTAGCCCTGCTATTATGAAAGCCGTTTGTAGCTTCTTTGACACTATCTTCATGCTTAAAAGAAATAAACAACACCTTTTTTGCTCTTATCCCAAAACCAAATCACCATGGAACTTTTCCCAATTCAAGCCTATTATTCTATCTAACTTTCTCTATAAAATCATTGCTAAAACCCTTGCAAATAAATTAAAGCCTTTGATGGACAAAATTATTTTCCCAAACTAATTTGCCTTCATGTCTAACAAGGCTATTCAAGACAACTTTATTATTGCCCATGAAGTCTTTCATTACCTTAAGACTAGCAAATCTAAAATTTGGCAAATGGCGGCCAAACTTCATATGAACAAAGCTTTTGACAAAATTGAATGGAACTTCCCAAAAATGACTCTTACAAGGATAGGGTTTTGCGAGAAATGGATTCAACTCCTCATGCAATGTGTCATAATAGTCCAGTACTCTGTTCTTATTAATGATAGGCCTAGCGTTCCCTTCCGTCCTACAAAAGGATTACTTCAAGGATGTTCGCTTTCTCCATTTCTTTTTCTTATTGCGACTAAGCCTCTTTTTGCTCTTATCAGGTGTAAATTATAGATAGGGAGCTCCATGGCGTGAAACTCTCCCTTTCCTACCTTATTTTATCTTATTCTATGTTCGTAAATGATACTCTCATGTATCCATTGGAAAAAATGGAACACACTGACCGAAAGAAAAAGCACTAGAGGCATGGGTTTTAGAGAATTTGAGATATTTAACATTGCGATGTTGCGTAAACAAGTCTGAAGGCTTCTTAATAACTTGGAGAGTTTGTGGGCAAGAGTTCTTAAGGCTATCTACTTCCATGGAGGAAACTTCTAGACTGCTACTTAGGGAAGTAGACCCTTTTGGTAATGGAAGAGTTTGATTGAAGCTAGAAACACTATCAAAGATGGAATTCGATGGAATGTTAGCAATGGTGAGAACATCTTCATTTGGTCAAATGTCTGGATCGCCTCCTTAAAATTCAAAGTGGCATCATTTATACCTTACAATACTCATATCTTTAAGGTGGTTGATCTTATCGACTTAATAAGGAAAAATAGAAATCCTCACTAATTACTGCTCTCTTTAGTGCTTTCAAAGTTGTTGCCATTTAAAAGATCTCAATTGGACCTCCCCACAAGCAAAACAAAATGGTTTGGCATTTCTAAAAAAATGGGACTTACACAGTAGACCTCCCCACAAGCAAGACAAAATGGTTTGGCATTTCTAAAAAAATGGGACTTACACAGTAAAAACACAGTAAAATCAACCTACCATTTTGTTAAATCCAATAAGGAAAAGAATAGTCAAAACTTTACAAGATTGACTTCTGCAAATTTCAACTCATCCAAGGATGATTGGAAAACAATATGGAATGTTAAAGCTGAGCTGAAAGTTAAAAACTTCCCTTGGAGGGCAGCTTCAAATTTCATCGCAACTCAGGAAAATCTTTTCAAGAGAAATCAAGCTCACTCTTCAATTTGCAAAATTTGTAATTTGGAGAACGAATTTGTTCCTCACATCTTGTTAAGATGCATTCATGCTAGAGCTATTTGGTTCGAAAGTCATCTTGGCTATTCCCCCCCATAATAGTCCGGTATCACCTTCATTAAATGGTGGCATACAATCTTTAATAATTTTGCAAAGCAAAAAGGTGGCAGAATCATCTTTGAAATTGCCACTAGCTATTGGCATATATGGATGGCTTGTAACTGGACCATCTTAGAACAAAAAGGGCCAAATCCCATTGAAATCTCAAGAAAAATTCTTATGAGCATTAATATCTACAATGAAGCTGAGATTTTCGCTAGCATCTCAAACGTTCCTACCAAAACTCGTACCACAAATGATGCTTGGGAAAAACCTCCCCCAAGTTGGATTAAATTTAATTCCAACGTTTCTTGGCATGCTTCCAAGGACCATGCAAGAATTGGCATCATTGGAAGAAATCATGAAGGTAAGGTTGTGGATTGAAAGCCCACAAAAATCCCCTGCGGGTTTGCCCTCGCAGGTGAAGCTCAAGCCTTAAATTAGGCAGTCATTTTGGCCGCTACCAAAGGATATCACGAAGTCATCTTTGAAGTTGGCTCCACTATGTTATGAGACACGATTAATTCATTTTCTTCGGAAAACCAACTGGCATATTGAAGCCATTGTTGCTTTCATCGAAGATCGATTAACTCATTTTGAAGAATACCAATTTTGTAGTATAAATAGGAAAACAAATTGTGCTACTAATTTCCTAGCAAAAGCTTGTGTAAATAACACTCTCAATGGTGATTGGATGCTTTCACATCCCATCCCATTGGCCAAGATTTTGTTTTTTGATCCCCTTGGGCTTTTTTAATGATAGCAATCTTTACTTCTTCAAAAAAAAAAAAAAAAACAGAGACTAAAATTAGTTTTTTTTTTATTAAAAATATATTAGCATTATTTTATTATGTTTAGAATTTTTATTATTTTTCTTAATTTTTAGAATTTTTTTATATTTTCAAAATTTTAATTAAAATATAAAACTATAATAATTGAACTATATTACCCAATCGATCGAACTAATTGAACCAATTGAACCTTGAATGAATTATAAAACTTGTTCAATCATTGGTTCAGTTTTAAAAATATTGAAATTGACCACATCAAACTCTCGAACTTTTACTAAATTTCCTATTGAACACTCATCTTTTATAATTATATATTTATAATAATTAGATATTTATATTTATATTTATTATTTGTATTTATAATTTATCATTATGTAATTTATAATTAATTATTTATTATGTATAATTATATGTTATAATTATATAAATTATATATATTTGTTTGATTCAACAAAAATTTTTTTAACAAAAATAATTAAAACTATTGAGTTGAACTAATTTTTGAAAATTTTATTTTATCCTAAACTCTTTAGTACTAAATTTGTTTCTTATATTAGTCTAAAAATTATAACAATATAATAAAAATTTTGAATTTTGCTATGTAATTTTTTTAAAAAAATATTGACTCTATTTGTGAGTAAAATTAACTAGTATTTCATGATTAATCTTTTGATATTGGTTCAATTAAACCTATTTTATAAAAAAAAATAAAAAACCATTGAGTTGTCATAATTTACTTCTTGCCAAATCTATCTCTAATATTATTCTTAAAATATAATATAATAAAAAATTTAAAATTTTGCTCTATACTTTTAGAAAATTCTTGGCTCCAATTATAAATAAAATTAACTGTTATTTCATGCTCAAACTTTTGATTTTAATTTAATTAAATCTATTTTTTATAAAAAAAATAATTAAAACTATTAAGTTTATCCATTTTCTAAAAAAATTATTCTATCATAATTTCTTTCACATCTTATATTATTTTATAAAATATAGCAATACATTAAAAAAAATTTTGAATTTTGCTCCATACTTTTTTTTTTTAAAAAAAATCTTGGTTTTAATCAATAAAATTAAGTATTATTTCATGTCCAGTATTTTAATTTAGATTCAATTAAGTCCTTTTTTACAAAAATAATTAAAATTATTAAGTCGATCTATTTTCTGAAAATTTTGTTTTATCATAATTTCTTTCTTACCAAATTTATATCATGTATTATTCTAGCTAAATATAATAATATATAAAAAATTTGAATTCTAATCCATACTTTTAAAACCCAACCATGGACATAATTAAGTGTTATTTTATGCCTAATTTTTTTCGATTAAATCTTTTTTAGAAGAATAATTAAAATTATTGAATTTATGCATTTTGAGAATTTTATTTTTTATTAGTATTTTTTTTTTCTGAATTTATGTTAAGTATTCTAAAAAAATATGATATAACACAAAAATTTTAAATTCTACTTCGTACTATAAAACAAATCTTGTTCAATTATAATTAAATAAAAATAATTGTTTATATATATTATATATATAATTATTTCATTTATAATTATAATATATAATTATACACAATAAATAAATAATTATAAATACATAATGATAAATTATAAATATAATTATAAATTATAAATATATAATTATAAAAAGATGAGGATTCAATAGTAAATTTAATAAAAATTTAAGAGCTAGATGTGATTAATTTGGAAAAGTTAGTTAAGTCATTTCAGCTCATCACGCGCTTTAATGGATTATGAGTTACATGTGTGATGAAATTATTAAAAAATGTGTGACAAAAAAATTAAAAAATTTGAGAGCTAAATGTGATTAAAAAAAGTACGAAAGACTTAATAGCAAAAATCATAAAAGTTTCCAGGGACCGTTGATGTATTTTGCCTTAATTATAATATCAAGGGCAACTAGACTGCAGCATATGGTCGGGGATCATCACCAACAGAACAACAGGCTTTGCAATATGTATTAACACAAACAAATCTCTTTCAGACAAAAATACATCTCAAATCCACAGGAATTTCCTTTGTTATTTTCTTTTCCTGTGGCAATGCAGGCACAATATTAGATAATATAAGAAAACTGAGCAATTATAAGCAAAGGGAGGCAGATCATTTTAATATATTTTGTTAATTTAGATCCTAAGTTTTAGTTCGTATCAAAATAGTACTTTATGGTAAACGTTGTTAATCACATAAATGGGTTAATTATATAACGTCGTTAGTGAAGCTGATATGCCATGGTGATGTAAAATTTATTGTTATTATTTTCAAAAAGTGGCAAATTGTGAGCTCAGTTATTTCTAAAATTTTTTAGAATATGACATCATATTTTTTTAAAAAAAATCAAAACATTCAAAAAAAAAAAAAGAAGTGTTTTCAACAACCGTAATCCCTTTTTCGCATTTTATCAAACATCTGGTGTGCATATTTGCACCACCAGATACAATGCAATCAAATATTTTGCTATTGTGAGGGCCACAATTTTGCCACATAATCGTAAAAAATTAAACATCAGCATGCCATGCAAACCTAACTCATAAAGTGCTATTTTGATACGAACTGAACTAAACCTCGAAGTGTAAAAAAAAAGTTAGAATAGTTTTTTATACTTTTTCCAAAAAAAAAAAAAAAAGAAAATAGAGATGGTCAATAAAATATTTAGTAAATAATGGTGTTTCCTGATATTAAAAAGGAAAAAAAAAAGTCAGATAGCAATTGTTTATCATTTTAAATAATTTTTATTTTTCACAAAATTACCATTAGGAATTAATAAATTAAACAAATATACAACACCACCGTCAGTATAGATCAATTCACCATATCTATGATGTCAATCTCATCCTGACTCATATTCTCAATTGAGCTGTAGGCAAGCACACCTTTGTTCACAGAGATCACCCTTAAATCTTCATGGATCTCGCCTTTTCTGGCTGCGTGATTGACACCATAAGCATAAATATTTGTATCAGATTTATGTAACAAACGTTCACTGGTATGGCATTTGCATTTTTTTCAAAGTGTTATGAGTCTAATTTGATATACTTTTTCTTTGAGTTAATTTGACTTCAGTTGGAATCCAACTTATAACCTCACAGTTCTGAAGAAAGGAAACTCCGATACCACTCAACTGAAAGTTATAACAACAGATAAATATTATGAGAATCCACTTGTGCCAAATCTTAATGCCAGAAAGGGGACAATCAGTCACACAACAATGGAGGGTGTGATGCACAAATGAACTTAATTTTAACAATCGTCCAGCCAGTACGATGGAACAGGCGCTAGCTACATTACCGAGTTGAAGAAGATGTAAGATGATGAAGTCCACCAATGCATTTGTTTGGAAAGAATGCAGCCATTTCTACACAAAGATTTGGAAAGAAAAGAGACCAAATATACTAGAAACTTTTGATTTTCCAAATTCAACCCTGAAGAAAAGAAAATGGCGGAAGCATTCTTCATTCATCTTCATTTTTTTTCTTAGCATCCAAACTAACTAAAAGAGAGATTAATAGCGTAAACTACCAAAATTACTATTCACCAGCAGAATGAATCAAACATATAAAATATAAAGGTATCTTCCTATTCAATTTATAGACCAACTCATGGGCAAACATATCACAATTGCATTTTCAAATGCAAGTATATGTTACAAGAACCTCACACAAGTCTCAGCGAACATAAATACACAAAATCATACTTTGTTCAGGTAAAATTAGCTAACAAATTCACATGGACTCAACCTCAGTGCTGCTTTCTTTCTTGCCCCTTCCAAAGGCAACTTCATCCATGCTTTGCCCTTGACGCCTATACCTTCCACCAGATGCCACAAGTCCAGGGCAAGGCCTGTAAGCCTTTATGGGCCACCAACCAAACCCTGGAACTGTTGCAATCCCACCTTGAATCCTTCCCTCACCATTGCAGCCCTTCTCAATTTCCTGTCTCCCACAGGCCTTACAACCCCTACAGTGAAGGCTGTTCAATTAGCTTAGGCATTCAACATTGTTCCCTATAGCGGAAGCGAAATTCAAAAATGCATTGAAAACATACATATGCACTTGGATATTTCAACAACATTCAACCATCCAAATGCGCCGCATGGCTATAAGCTCGCTCTATTGAGCTCAGCCTTTATGGTTATGTGTTCGCGACTTTGAACCCCAGTCCCAGGAGAAGATCCCCGGTGCCAGTGAATATGCATTATAATTAATTTACCGCGCAAGAAGTAAAATGTTGCACTAAGTTGGTCAGCCCAAAACTGGCAGCTCCTTATGTAATTAAGAAGAATAGAAGACTGGCAAGCTTATATAGACTCACAAGCTCACATGGTAATGGAAACATCTAAGAGATAAATACAACGCACAAAAACAATGATAATATATATCTTCACTAAAACATTGAACGGTTCAGTCTAACATAAGGGAAATATGGAGGTACCCGACAGGAAGATCGGCAACAACATCCACGGCGGCAGACTCCTGCTGGACAGGAAGAGCATCATCTTGTACAATAGAATTTGAGGTGGAAGAAAGGGGAGTACAGGATCTAGGTGAGGTAAATAGCCATGCGCTGGTGTTATCAGAAAGGCGCTGAGAGTAAAGGGTATGGTAAGGAGTTGGAGGTGGAAATGAGACAAGGCTGATTCCCATTTTCTACTGTTGTGTGTGCAGTGTGAAGATGGAATGGATAACAGCCATTACCTTCATTCATATCACTGGCCCCACGGACCACATATTAGCTAAAAATAATAATTTAACTAAAGGTTCCACCTAAATTTGAACTCGGGTTACTGAATTCAGAGTCCAATGCCCTAACCACTAGACCACGGAACCTTTATGGTATTGTCGCCGCATGCTAAAAAAATGAGCATTAGAAAAAAAAAAATAACAATGAAAATTAGGTCCCACGGAGATATGAACTTAGGTTACTGGATTCAAGGTCCAATGTCTTGACCACCAAACCATGGAATAAATTTTTATTTTCATATATCTGATGTGCGCACCCGCCAGTGACCATTGACAATCTCGGCCTGTCCTCTTCGGAAAGGGGAGGAAAGGGAGAGAGGAGAAGGGATGAAATATTGCCAACGCGTAACTCGCTAGAAGTATAAGATACGATAGAAATTGAGATTTACTCCAAGCAGACAAATTGTTTGTCATCCATTCATCTTGCTAATTCTCTGCTACAAATTGCCAATATTAACAGCTAGTCCATCCAACAATGATATATATTTCCCAAGGCTGACGTCCCCATTAAATTTCTGAAACTTCAGGGCCTCAATTTGCTTTTTTAAATAGCAGTTTTACTTTGAACATTTCGCATTTTCCTATTTGCATATTGGGAGTGTGGAAATGAACGTTGCCAAAACAAATTACACCAGAAATGGAAGCGGGAGGACTGCGAAAAAAGAAGAGAGAGAGAGAGAGAGACCCCTTTGCTCAAAAAGATAACCAAAACTGAGGTTGGAAAAACTGAAGGATTTCCACTGAAGAATTCATAGAGAAAATTCAAACTTCCTGCTAATAACTACCACTATTTTTGCAGGCAGTATTAAACTTATCATTGGTATCAATTTCTTCTCTTCTTTTATGCATGCACAATCTGTTGGTCCACATCTCCATCGATGAGCATCAATGAGCTGTGATGGTGCACCATGTACCAACGACCATTATGGAACTCAAAGACATTAGTTACGGTAAATGGCCCAGTATCAATGTGAACATAGGTTTTCATGGTGACCCAAGCCATGTCAGCCAGCACCCGAGCCCGTACGTCCCGAATCTGAGAGTCTAGCCCTTGCTCCCAATTAAACGCCAGCTGCCAACTCTGCATTACAGCATTATACCTGCATGGACAAAATATGACTTATTCCAGTTGGACTTCATTCATACCATTAAAAGCAAAAACTAACTGGGGCTTGGGCAAGCAAACAATCGTTTATCCAATTAAGTTGGCACCACCAATAGGTAAAACTCGGCATTCAACAATTCTTAGCAGAAGACCACCTCTTTAACAAATAACACCTTCTTGTCAAATTTAATTTAAATTATTCTGAGACTCCTGATCGCCAACATAATAATGATAACAATAACAATACTAAAAGACAAATCTATTACAGATTGATTCTCCAATTTCAAGTTAGACATTTTTCACAGGTAAAATTACAGCACAATGTACCTGCATCTGAAAATTCTTTGATCAATCAAGGATTTTAATAGTGTCCATATTCAGAGCCTTAAAATGCTAACAATACTGTAAAATATTCTTTTCAAATTCATCTCTATGCACCATCTGACCAACACATGATATTGTCTAAAAATAATGCAACACCAGGTCAGTAAAAGACTTGGATCCAAAAAAAAGGCCACCTTAAGACCGACCCTAGGATGTTTCATTGGTAAAACATACATCTTCATCTAGTAGTGTTTGCGAACAGATAATTTTCTCATCATATGAAGGAGAACGTCTACTTCCTCATGTCATCACTTCTGCCACATTTTTTCTACTTTAGAATTCAACATAATGCATCAATATTGGAAATATCATACCACCCTTTCATTAATATTTAAAAATGGGAACAGACTCGGTTCCACGCTCCCCCCCCCCCAAAAAAAAAAAAAAAAAAAAAAGTCTGTTCCATAATACTTCAAAATATTACTGCAACCACCCTCTCACTCCCAGACAAATTACACAAATTATGCATTTGTATTATAAAAAAAAAAAAAAAAAATCTAATGGATAAGAAAATCGTGAATTAGGAGAAGCAACCAGACAAATTAGGTTATAGTGTACTTCTACACGTCCAGGCTGTGAGGCCCCAACACTGATACACATATGGGTGCCGAAAATGGTATTTTCTAAAACAGTGAGAAATGGGTACGGCAAAGACACAGCAGACTATATATATATATATATATATATATATAATGCAAATACTTATAAATCACATTCAAGCAACAGGGATAGAATGGTTAGGGTTCCGCCACAGAGAGGAAAGAAAAAACAGGGGAGAAAGAATTAGATGAAGAGAGAAAGAAATAGAGCCATCAAGTGCCTAGGATTTTCACAATTTTAACAAGTTTCGTTTTTATTCTTTGACCCAATATTTTTAGAGTTATTTTTGACAAATTAGATCCCAAAATTTTAAAATTTTTTAAATCACATGTCTTTGGCATGTCCCTGACATTAAATAATAATAATAATAAGGGACACGTTTCGCAGCATGTCCATGTCACCAGCATGTCCAACATGCATACATCAACCCCCAAGAAGCGTCCATGCTTCTTAGCATCTAAGGCCCTATAACAATTATAAGCATTGTAAAATTCAGAGCTAAGATAACCTTCATGAAATAAAGTCAAATGACCACCTCATTTCCGTGTCAATCCACATGAAAACTCAAAAATATCACAAGTAAGGACTTCAGCGAACAGACAGGTACAGCAATTTCTGATTCACAACCTACACTAATAAGAAACAAAGGAATTATTCATTCATAAACATCAGTATTCTTGGCTCCTCCAAATATATTGACAAATATAAACTTTTTACACACTACAAATGAATGTCCTAACTCCAATCAAACTGAATACAGTACACCTTAATAATAACTAAAGCATGTGCCTATAGTTGGGTCTCCTTCAATAATTATAGTTGCACAACATCACACATGCTGACTACTAAGATTCAAATCAGCATAAACTACATCTGAATATTATTAACCTAAAAAGAAGCAAAACCAGCATGAAATCACTGAAAAACATTTTATGGCTGCAGCACAAAATGTATATAATTTTATTTCCCATTTAGCACAAGTATAATCACATACCCTGAGAAAAGTTCCCCAGATGCATGAATGCACTTCACATAATCCACATTAAGCCAAAACCGGCTCATTGCTGGAAGAGACCTTTCTTTGATGATGTTATAAAATTCCGCATTAGCATTCACAACGGCTCTTGTAGCCGCATAGTAAGCCTTCCACCCATTAACAGGTGTCACAGTATCTTGTTCCAATGTAAAATCCTAAGATTAAAAAAAAAAAAATTGAAATCAAAAGACAGGGGAAAAAAAAATAAAAACCCCAAACTTGCTTACTTTTACAAAGTTTGAACCCAAATTTGCAACCTAGAAAACCCCATGTAAATAAAGAAAAGCACATATAATTCAGAAACCAGAAAATAAGAGCAATGAATATTTCCTCATAAAATAAATGAAAATAATCGAAAAATTAAACAATAAGTGAACCTGTATATTGAACCTATAAAAACATCTATTACGATACTAAATAGTTAATACTCCTACAATCAATACAAGGGACTTCAAAATTAAACCCATTCCAAAATCTGCTTCTCAAACTTGCATTACAGTTACTATTAAAATTCAACAATAAAAAGCACATGAACCCAAATTTAACTCATCCAAAATATCAAATAATTTCAGCATTAAAGTAGCAAATTGTACAAAAATTTTTCAAATAAAATGAAATGGAGATTTTTTTTTTTTTTTTTAAAAGGCATCATACCTTGTGATAAAGTGCTTTCCAGGCATTATCATCATTGGCAGCCTTCCGCATCAAAGAATTAGTCATCGACAATCTACACAGACTCGGATAATCCAAATAACTAAGAGCGTGCGTTGTAATCTCCGGCACCAACTGCTCCATCATCGACGCGCCCGTCTGTCTCTCCACGGCCGGCTTGTCCAACGTAACCATCTCACCGTTGGCGTGCCCAGTAACAGAAACAGAAATATCTACAGGCCCGTTACAGGAAGAGCAACAATTATAGGGTTTAGTACAGTGGGAGGGGGATTTGGGGGATTTTGATCGGAGGGTGAGGAGGGCGAGTAGGAGAGAGAGAAGAGTAAGAGAAGAGGCTAAAAGGAAAGGCTGAGAAGAGAAAGCGAGAGTGAAAGCAGAGGTAGTAATCTCCATTCATAAGACATTAAAGCTACTACAAACATGAAACCCTAATTGGAAATTTTGTTTTTTCTTTTTGAAAATCTTTAATTGATTTTAGTTATGGAAAGGGGAACCCTAAGAAATTAGTTGTACGGACAATGGTGGGGAAGAAGAGTCGGATTTTGGTTGCAGGAGAGAGAGAGGATTTAGTAACTCGTGAGTCGTACGTAACTGACTGCGAGAAGAAACCCAAACCTGTATGCACTTCTGCTACCGGTGCGGCATTGGGGTCTCCTTTTGAATCTAAATTAATGAAATGCCGTCGTTTTATTATTTTTTTGTTTCCTCTAAATAATTTTTCTATTTTCTTAACATCTTTTGCATTGTTTCAAAATAATAATAATAAAAAAATCTTTTGCATTAATTTGATTCCATTTGCGTGTCATTAAAGATGGCAATTTCATTGCATAAATAGGCTGTTAGGTGTATTTACTTGCTACCATACTTAAAATGGTTTTAACTATTTTTAGTTACTAGTATATGTGATGAAACAAACAATCAATCAATCAATTGAGAGATAGAGTAAAAGTAGAGAGTTTTTTTTTTTTATTGGAAAAATTATTCAAATAAAAACATACTTTATTACTCCCAGTCTCACCATATTACATCAAGTAATTATCATTATTTAAATATAAGATATTCAGATAGTGTAATATATCAAAAATAACACAGAATTATCTATTGAATTATACTCCTACAGAGGTTTCGTAAAATGGGTTATATGGATGTGAATCAACGAAAGCACGAGTATGCATTGCATGATGAATAGACAATCCTTCTTTTTAACAATCGACAGCAACTTCTAAAAGCCACTTAGTTGTTTCATTTCTCGTGCAATAGGGAAGTTGTAAACTACAACAACTATGCCAATGAGCGAGACTTGTTATATTAAAGAGTTTGGTTTAAGTTTTTCTATCATTGTTTAGTTATTTTCCCTGTCGTTTTCTGATACTCACAAACAGATTTCCCTCTCCAGGGGGTAAACATTTCCTGTTGCCATGTCAACCTGTCGTCTACAAATGCTAAAACTTTAACCTATAGTTTGACATCGTTTTTCTTGTCTGTTGATGTCCTGGAAATCGAGCAACCCCCCCAGGTCAACATACCTCCCATTACACCAATGCGAAGCAAGATAAAGCCAAAGGAAAACTCAGGACATTCTTACCAGTGTCTACAACTCTTTAAATCCAAGAAATGTTGAAAATTATTTAGCGAGGGCGTTTCAGACCTCCTTCCTCTCCTATGGGGAGTGGCTAAGACTTCTGTATATTTCTCAGCGATATTAATTTTTAATAAAAAGGCTCAAATAACCAAAAAGTAAATTATTTGACATTGCTGCATTCTATTTTCCTACACATTAATAAATTTTAATGATCAAACTGAAAATCCATTTGAACTTTTTTAAAAAAGGACCAAAAAGAAAAAAAAGAATATGAAACAAGAAAGAGAGACCAATATTAGCATTTTCTATGGTAATACGCAAGCTACAAATATAGAGGTGCCAGGGCCAAATATGGATAAAGTTATGATTTTCTAGAGCTAAAGATACTAAAGATCAAGTTAATGAATACTGGTATAGTTCGGTTTATTTCTGTTCTTTTTGCAGTGTTACCTTCCTTGGATACCCAAAAAACGAATGTTAATACCCATGCTAACGATTCTCTAGCTACATCGAGAAAGGACTAACTAACTAGAGAGGAGGGTGATGAATATTGTCACAGTGCTGCTAACAAGTATCAAAATCCAACCTCTACTTGGCCGGCACACCTTATCTGACTGAGAAGCCCCTAAAAATCTCAGAACCCTTGCTGAAACTAGCTTCATAGTTGCAAAACACAGAAAGAAAAGACTCACTGCTAATACAGCAAGCTCCTTACTCTCTAGATTTGCTTGATCCTTCACAACATTTTCAACATCTAATCTGCAGTGAGAAGAGGGGAATGAAAGAAAAGGGAAACAACCAGTGAAGACAGATAAGAATATAATATATGTGTAAAAACACAATGTAACAAAAGGACAATTTCACAAAACAAATATCATATATACTGCATGGACTTTGTATTGTCCAAACAATCTATAAAAAGCAGAAGCAGGAAAATTTTAAGAAAAACCATAATGAGCCAGTTTTCTTGTCAAAATTGATAGCAAATACCCAAATGGTGCATAAACATTATGAAAATCAGCCTTTTGCCTTTTAGATATATCTTCTTGTTCTCGCTTTTATTGCAAATCTATCATAAGCTAGAATAGTCAGCCACTAGACCTTGTTTTATATGCACTAAATAACTGATCCCATTCGGAATAGTGACTTCTAAAGGGAGTAGAGAAAATCTAAACTGTGAAAAATCCTTGAGCTTAAATTCAAGTTGATCTTCTGCATTGATAAAATCCATTCTAGTTATGTTTTACCAAACATGTGACTTATGATTACCCAGTTAATTCTTGGATAAAAATATCATTTTCAAGTAACAGGTTATAGGCAAACAAAAAGACCATATTGATGTTTCTAGATCAACCATAGTTAAATCATTCAGATGGTAGATTGAATATTGTTTGCAGAACTTAGATCACAAAGCAGAGAATATCAAATCTCAGCATGACATTTTCCCTGACCAATGCATCCACACGAGTTAAGACTGGCTTTCCATGACTCAAGGTCCATGAGTCATCTATCCTAAAAATCAAAAGGACATCATAGGATTAGTCAATCATATATCATTCCTTCTCTTTAAGAAATTTAAAAGTTGAAAGTACCATATTTTGCTTTCATTCCATGATATCTTTACTTTCTGCTTTGCTCCTCCAAAAGCAATGAAATTTTGGAAAGTTCTTTCTCAAGGTCAGGCAAAATATTGCCTTGTCTCCTATTCATTTCTTTGATATACTCCTCCAACACAGACAAGTTCAGTTCAACTGACCTCACTTTCTGCAGCAAGATCTTCAAAACAGCGTCACCAGGCATTCTGCTAACCAGTTGTTGTCTAACTTCAGTTGGGGGATCATGAATCTTGCTTGTAGTCACAGGATGTTTAGATGTAGTTGCATGGAGCTGTTGAGCATCATCAGCATTTTCAGTTTTTGAATCAACATTATCAGCCCCATTTTGAACTTTGACATTTTTTTTTTATCATCAGAGGGATCCAATTCTGGCTTTAAAGGTGGTGCTGGAATCGACTTAGGCGTTGACAATTTATTTGGACTAGGTTCTTCAGAAGGCACAAGGATTTCTTTAAGCATATTCTCAATTGCATCCACTCCATATACCTCAACAGCACTCAATGTGCAGTAAAACTCTGACCCAAAATGACTAAGTAGGTTCAATTTCAAGTACCTTACCCATTTGGGTTCAGGCAGCATAAAGCTTTGACTCTGCTTGATGTTAGCAGCACTGAAGTTTCCCAATTGAGTCCAAGTTTCAGTAGGATAATTTAAACTTCCAGACAAGTTAAAATCCTTGAAATTAGAAGAATGATGCTCAAAATTTGCAATCTTGACAACATCAACCAATGTCTCCTCCCAAAGCTCAATCACAACAAACTTTCCTCCCACAGAACAAGGGTTTCTTAGGTACTTATCTTCATCCTTCCCTAGTATGTTATCTGCTCCTTTTGCCTCCTTGTTATGTGCCACAACCTTTGCACCCTTCATTGCAGAGGCAAAGTTGTACTCTGTCCCATCAGGTTCCAGCCGATGAGTGATGTTAACAAGCTGACTAGGCATTTTTTGCCCCTTGTCTTGCCTTGTTATATTCCGAAACTCATCCAAATTGAGATAAGTGGAATGATGAATTCTTCCACCAGGTAGTTCTTTTGTTTTCCCTATCTTCCATTCCCCTGGATTTTGTGCTTGACAAACTAAAGATCTATAACCCAAAAAACTCCAAATTATTTCTTCTAGCGAATTAGTCACAGAAATTGAAGAATACTTCTGATTTGCTATATTGACATGAACTGTGGAATGGTTACAGGTGGAAGACACATTAAGCTCCAGAAGTACTTCATTTGTATAATTATATATTCTACTTGCAACATGTGAATGTGTATCATTACAAAAATTATCTCTAAAAATAGGTATTCTTCTGTTATCATGAGCCAAATTACCTGAAAAGAAGTACAAACAATTTTAATTCCAACATCATGCACAAAAATAAGTGATCAAGATTGATGCTTGCACCTTTCAGATCCTTAAAAACTAACTTAAAATAATGTGAAAGAAAAATCTGTTCATACAATTGGTAATCACAGAAACATAGTATTTTATGATTTTCAACAAGCATCAAATTGTTAATACTTACTTCACTTATGTAGCAAATTGAACTGCAGAAATAAAGCCATCAAATTCTTCTTTTGTTTGTTTTTTTTTTCAAGAAAACAAAAATTCTTAGCAATCACAACAGAGAATTATCAGAAAATTAGAAGAGATTATACGAAAGAAGAGAAAATGGGTTTGCTAGAAAATCCAAAACAAAAACGATGGATAAGAGAAAAAAAACTGCACACAAATTTTGAACAGAAGGGAGGAAGGGATGAAAATGTCACCTTCATTCTCGTGGCTAAGGCCAAGTCTAGTGTAAAACAACAAGACGAGACACCAAAGTAAGACAATCAATGACAAAGAGAGCTCATAGAAACTCCTCCTGCTATTCTCGTTATCATTACTGTTGCTGCTGATGTTACTGTTGTCGTTTCTATTTTTGATGCTTTGGCATCTAATAGCGTTTAGTATTGAGGAACCATTTCGAGGTTTCTTCACGCCTCGCCCATACGGAAAGAAGCGAAAGACTAACTTACTGTTTTTTGGGTGGCTGTAGCTGTTTTCTTCCTCAAGGATTGGAGCGATATAAAAGGCTTGCCTCTATTGTGTGGCTTGTTTTGTCCTGCTTTTGCGAAAACTACTTCCACCATTTACATGGCGCTTTATTTGGAATCATTTTTTGTACCAAAATGTCCTTTCACTTATCTCATATTAACTGCCACACTTAGGGGTATTATCGGCATTGCATCTTTCAGGGATGGGTGAATGGTAAAACGTCTATCTGATTCTGACCGTTATATGTGATGCGGATTCAGCTCCATTAGATGTAGGTTTTGACGTCTGAAAATGTGTTCAGTGCAAGTGATTACTTGATCTTTTTATGGTTACGTGAATTTATGATACAAAACATTAACTATCCATTGGCACGAGAAATTTCATAAAATCTATAAATTTGAATTAAATTTATTATTAAACAGGCCAAAATATATCATATCCATAAATTTTATTAAAATTCATATTTTCAAAATCATCCATTTTGAGATTTTCACTTTTTCATCTAAAAGTGCAAAAATTCAAAATTCTTTATTTTTAATAAATGATAAATTGTAATTGTTATGATATTTTTATCTAAAATTATCCCCAACAATCCATGAATTTTGTATTCAAACCAAATAATAAAATTTTCAAAATCTATTGATTTTACTATCTATGAATTTTAAATTCTCACAATCACAATCCAAACGAGGTGTAAGACTCATCAATGTTGCAATGTTAGAAGTCATAAGCATTGATGATGATTAAACCAATTGAGAACTCAGTTGATTTAGAGATCTCTGCAGCTTCAACTTATTTTGCCGAACGAGAGCAAATATGTGAACAAGTGGCTGATGAAATCATTTACAATCAGAATTTTTCCATAAACAAAATTTCATGTGGAATTTCATTTATGCTCTCAAACAAATAGCTTTAAGGTTATAGTGCTGCTCACGTTTGTGTCTGCTGATGGAGTATTGCATGTCTGTCTGAATATGAAAACTGCGGTTCATAGAGTTTGTCCTTCCGCTGAAGTTAACAGGGCATAATCTAGTTCACTTCCTAGTTCTTTTCTCGTGAATGGGAGACTTCCAGGATTTTCCTCCTCTAAAAGAAGACTTAAGCGCGTTTGCGGAGGGTAATTATTCAAAATGTAATCAATTTCCTCTCCACTAATTTCCTTTTGATTAAGAAGAACCTGCAAATTGAGTTAATAAAAATACTGTCACTAGTTACTTCAATCTCAGTACTATCATGCCATCAAAAACAAGAAGCGCAAAGGTTTTATCAAAGACAAGAAAATAAACTAAACAAGGATACACATAATTACCTTAACAGCTTTGAGCAAAGCGGTATGGTGCTGTCTTAGCAAAGAAACTGTTTTCCCATACATATCACAAATCAACTCCTCGGTTCTCTGAGCAACTTGATCATCCAAATCGAAGTTGATAGGGGGTTCAATCAAGTCATAATCATCATAAAGTGATCCTTCGAAGTCCAGGCGAGGGCCTACAAATCTAACTTTCTTTCTCCAAGGAGGTGGTTCTCCATGAATGACCATCGGATTCTCCAAGTTCCATCTGTTAGAAGAAAAAGAAGAAAGACTCAACACAAAACAAGAAGAAGACAGCAGATACCAAGTGGTGCAACAATGATTCGAGGACTGACATGGTTATAATTTTACGTGCAAGCCAAGATGCATCTGCAAGGTATCCAACTGAAGCCCTTGATGTATCCCGCCCATAAACAACTTCCTCAGCTGCTCTCCCCCCAAGAAAAACCTTTGCAAAGAAATTAGCTCAATAAAATAATCTGATGCGTTATGAAAAAGAACAAGTAGAACTAAACAAGTCAACCTTTAAGCCCACACCTGAAGACGATGCAGCAATTGCGGTAGACGCTCAAACATGTATGATTCATCATCAAGCCGATGAAACACAACTTGTGATAATGTCTGCAGACATTGTTTTGTATATGTTACCATGGATATTAAATGACATGAAATGTCATAGAGGCAAGGCTATGAGGGAACATTAACTCATTGCATTCATCAGATGAACACTCATTAGCAGGCAGACTCACAACATAAACTGAAAGTAATGTAGAAAAAAGATTCTCTCTAAAATTTAAATTATTTCGTTATCAGAATGTAGACACTAAAACTTTGACACTAGAACCGCACAACATGGTTATTTGTTCTGATGATGCTCATATTTCAGACCCCTCCACTAAACTGTGCTTCAAGTCAATTAGGTTCCATGATGTACTCAACTAGGAGAATGAATGGCGTGCCAAGAAAAGTTGTTTGGACTAGAAGAAGAATATAATAATTAAGGAAACAGAATGAAAACCTGGCCACGAGGGACAATTGAAATGCGATCACAGCATTCAACATTTGCATTTTCGTATCGCCTGAGCAAATGAGAAATCATAGCAACTCCAACTTCAGTAGTAGCTCTACGACATTGCCCCTGATGACCCAACTCTATTCCAACACGCTTTGGCCCAACAGTAAGTCGGTCAACTGCATCATCCATGTCTGACTGAATAATTGCCGAATGCCCTTGCCTAACTGCCACAAGAGCAGCCTCTTGGACCAGCTGAGCCAACTTTGCTCCAGTCCATCCTGATAATTGCGCGCATGAATACAGATACCGAACAGGAAACTCAACAGGTCAAACCGATAACACCAGATATAATACATACCAGGTAAGTTTTTTGCATAAGTAGATAAATCGACAGACTGTGACATTTTCACTTTGCTTGCATGAATATTCAGAATTTCCAATCTCCCTTTGGCATTAGGAGGACGAATTCTTATCTGTAGCAGAGAAGCCCGGTTACAATACAACGAAACTGAAATCAATTGAACGATACTGACATAAAACCTTATGGAAAAGAAAATAGCAGATGTAGTTGAATACATATTTCAAACAATAATAAGCCATCATCAAGTATGCAGGTAGATGAAGAAATGTTCGAATAAAGCATGGCTCCAAGCTTAAAAAACCAGCAGCAGATTAAGAAAGCTTGTGTTTTAGTAGCATAAACAAACCTTGCGATCAAAACGACCTGGTCGAAGAAGAGCAGGATCTAACAAATCTCTACGATTTGTAGCAGCTAAAAATATAACACCTTTGCCAGTATCAAACCCATCGAGCTCTATCAAAAGCTGGTTCAATGTCGTTTCCCTTTCTTGAGTAGCAGCATTATATAGATGATCAGTAGATTCCTTGAATGTCCCTTGACGCCTGCTCATACAAGGAAAACAGAAACAAAAATAGATTTTTCAATCATGTAGAGCATAGATTAAAAGTTAACAGTGCAGTGTGCATGTCTTTTGGCAGCTTCTAGTTTTCCTTATACGATATATTCTTTATGACACAATATGATGTTCCATTTCCATGGGTTAACTGAAAGTTAATCATAAAACATTCTGGTACCCTGCCTGGGTTTGGTGTATGGGTCACATGTTTCTCATCTTTCTATGAAAATCATTGGTCAAACACTTAAGATTGATTTCTAATCATGAATTTGCTAAAGCAGCAATCTGACTTACGATGTCCAGTCCAAAATACAAGTATTGGGTTTTACCTCCACTATAATGTCATTAGTTAAGCACTTGCACTAAATTTACCCAACAAACAACATATGCAAAAAAGCTAGACCAATCTAATCCAGCATACATCTGTGGCATCCACCAGCAGAACTCCCAGGATGGTACTGCACATGAAACTTGGTACTGAACTATTTATAACAACATAATTTCCATAAGGGCAGAAGAATGTAAACTTCAAATAAGCAACAAAAATGTCCGTACCGAGTTGCCAATGCATCAATTTCATCAATGAAAATGACTGATGGTTTATTGACCTGCAAAGACCGTGATATGATTAACAACCAGTTCAAAGCAAGCACTTACAGTAAGAATAATCAGATGAAATTATGTACACATGACATAAGCACCGATTCCATCCTTAATATTGCAAACTGACTTGGTATTTGTGCTAAGCGATTAAGTACAATGCTTCTACACAGTATACAAAACTAGTTACACAAACTAATTTTTAGCAACGTGAAATCTAGAATAAAAGCACACAAATGAAACAAAAGGAAATCGTGATAGAATGAAATCCCAAATTGCAGAGTCTAATGACCTTGGCTCTCTTGAATAGATCCCTGATACGAGCAGAACCAACACCAACTAAGACTTCAACAAACTCAGACCCAGCCATTTGGTAAAATGGAACACCAGCTTCACCAGCTATGGCTTTGGCAACCAGGGTCTGGAAAAGTACTTAAAAACTATTAACATTTATGCTGAAATTTTAATCATGAAATTCACAAACAGATGACAAGCTTAACGAACCTTGCCACATCCAGGAGGACCCTCCAAAAGTACTCCATGCGGAGGCTTTATCCCCATTTTATCAAACAGTTCTGGATTCTTCAAGTACCTCACCAGCTGATCAGTAAAGCATTAAGAGGAATAAATAAGATTCCATATATTAAAAACAGGAATAATGATTTGGCATGAAATTCAACAACAAATATCAATAAATAATTATTAAAGCAGTATACTAAAATTCGAGGAAAAAAAAAAAACAAAACAAGAGTTCATGCAAAAAACATTGTTAATTTCATATTTAGGGTAGAGAGGATGAAGAAAGAAATGTGCTACCAACTCGCAAAAGAAAACCCTCAGGACCCCTCAGAAGAATTTAAAAGACTATTTAGGAAAAGAGTGATTAATACCAAAATACACTACTCACTGAAGTTGAAAGATTATTTTTCAACCTTCAAGCATTTGAATAACAATAAGCATAAAGCATCTTTCCAGCATTTTGACAAAAAATTCAAACCTTTAAAATTTTCCATATTCCATGTAAACGTAAAGATAAGACTCTAGACATGGCAGAGTAGAATAAATAATTCCATCTCGTTTGGATCTAAGGCTTCACTGAATTAGTTTGTGATGAGTTCAGAAGAACAACACTTCCATATAATCATGTATATTCATCAGTTGGATGTGAAAAGACAATTGATAACATCTTCTAAACAGGATTCCAAAATATTGTTCCTCTGAGCAAAAAGGTGAACAAACATTTTAAATTCAAATAACAAATCATAGAATCATCCTTTCATGCAAATTATTTATTTGGCAAGATAGGCAACAAGAATACCTCTTGAAGTTCCTCAACAGCTTCATCAATCCCAGCAACATCACTGAATTTAACTCCTGTTGAACCCTGAAAGAATGATTTTGCAAAAGAGTATAAGAAATTCGTGCAGCTTGCTAATATTGGAGCTGAGCAGAGAAGTCTATTGCTCAGGTAAATTGCTCAGAAACTAACATCAACACGAGCTTCAGCTTTAGAACGAGAAAAATCAATTCCTTGCCATAAGTCCTACAAAATTACAGAAACTACATCAGTAAAATTACCAGGGATTAACTAAAAGAGAAGTCAGATTAACCCATTGCATGTTATAGCAGAAATGGCAAGTATGAAGCATATTTACCCACTTCCTGAAGTTCTTAGGTCTTCTGGAAAGTGTGAAACGAACTAGAAGAACCATAGTCAAAAGGACAAGCATGATAGGCTTTAGCATCTCAATGCTGGCAGACACGCCACCAAACGTATACAACTCATATAATTTAGAGAAGACTCCCCCATCACTAAAAATATCAACAAGATAATCTGATATTCCCTCTAAAATACCAGAGATGATACCAAGAAACAGCTTAAAAAAAGGCTTGGCTATAGGCCATGCAACATATACAGTTGTCACAAAGATGAAACTAGTAACAGCAAATACTGCAGAAGCTAGGAACCCTCCAACTACAACAGCAGCAGCCGCCATCACAGCTGCCACCATTCCAAGCTCTACCATCATTCTACTAGATATGGAAGATGCAACCGGATGAGGGTACTCTGGCAATTTTCCCACTGAAGCCTGCAGCGAAAGATGAAGCAGCCAGTAACATATTCAACTCTCTAATAGCATACATCCACTATCATGTGGTATTCACAATGTTTCTATACGAAACAAACTTTGTTTCTACAGAATACTAGAGGACAGAAATGACCATAATTTTGTGCCAAGCAAAGTATGAACTGCACTGCAGTCAAAATACGACACTAAATCAGCTGATCTACTAACAGTGACTTTTTGTTCTTATATGAGTTGGTAGCACTATATTATATATACATTTAGGGCATCCTGTATCTTATTTGTGATTCATCAATGATACATAGCCTTGTATCACAACAGCTTTATTCTAAATCCATTACACCGATCACTGAATGATGGAAATATTAACAAAATCAAGTTTGTAGATTGATCACCTTCATGTGCCTCTCAATTTCATACTTTGGGCCCTTGTACTCCTCCAAAAGTGCTTGAGCGTCATTCTCGTCAAGTTTCATTACCCTACACATTTGCAGCATCATTAAAAGCACCTCACAAAACATCCAGCAAACAAAAATTTAAAAGGTAAAACTTTGAGTGCCTAATATTCACCATTTGGTTCTGTGTAAGCTCTTCTCACCCGGAATTTCCTTCAAATCCACAATAAATTCTCTATGACCAATCCCATAAGCATTGCCAGTAACTTCCTTAGAAGTCAACAACTTAACCTTATCACTCTTCATTGCTTTCTTAAACTCCTCAAAGCTCATTCGGGGCAGCTCCTCCAAATTCTTATCGAACTCCTCTTCCTCAGATAAGCCTGCCCCAAAAATCTGCTCAGGAACATATAACTTACCCCTATATTCCCTCAAAATATCCTTCAAGTACACAGCCTTATCCGCATTTTGACTCCCATTTCTTTCTTTCTCCATTTTTTCTTTGAAATTCAGTCCCTTCGCTAAAAAATGAAATAAACCCATGTTCTGATTCTTGCTTAAATTCTCTTTCTCTTTCGAAGTGTAGAATTTTTCGCCAATTAGGTACCTGGGCTCAATTTGGCTAGGATTTTCCTTCAAAACCCTGGTAACAAAATCATCTTTTTTAGTGTCACTGGACTGTGACGCGGAGCTTGAACTCCGCTCGCACAGCACTGTGTACGATCGATGAAGAAAAGGTGGCGTCTTTGGTCGAAATTTTGGAGTGCATTTCAAGGATTTTTGGTAGGGTTTGGGAAGATAAACCCTAGCTGACAAACGAGTGTCAACGCTGGTCATTGTTTAGCTAAAAAAAATACACTTCTCGCATTTGACAAATTGAGGGTTTAAATGTATTATCATATGCTTGTGGTAAACTGAGCTCATTTTAGGGAAGACCTGCACATCAAGGTTTTTCAAATCAGGGATTTCGAGAGATTCAAATAAAAAAGCAATGAAAGTCTCCTTGGTTTAACCAAAATCCCAAATCTCATGTTTAGCGGGTTTATCGTAATATGGGTCGGGTTAAAGTGGGCAACTGGTTGCTGGGTTTTTTGTTCTGGTATAACTGGTCTGGCACTAACCCAAACAAGACAAGACCACCCGCTGGCGATACACCTTGCATAATAGTAATCTGTGAGAATATTTCAAAACTAATCATTTTTTGATTTAGAAATGTTAAATCCATCTTGCTATTCCGAGTCAGTCATTTGATGCTCGATACGCACACGTGTTAATTATTGGATTATTACATCCATGTTTGCATGATATATTGCTTGCAACACCTATGGCGAGAACATACTTGAAAATTTTCGACTTAGATGGAATAATTGAATTAAAATTAAAAATTCTTAATGTAAATAGTAAAATATTCAAACCAAATTGCATCGATTTTTATAAACGAGATAATATTGAAGATTTTATATTATCTGAATCGAGAATAGAATCGAACCATATTATAACCATTTCGTATTGAAAAATTATTAATTAACTTGCTCAAATAGTATATATTATTAATAATTGACTATTGACTAATTATTAATTATAAATTAGTAATAAACATTAAAAAAAATTAATTTAATATTTAATATATAAGTTATTAGTTATAATTCATTAAATTATCACTTTTTTATTTTAGTCTTTAAATGATTAAAAGTGAAAAATGTAAAATTTACTGTATTTTGATTTATAAAGGTTAAAAATATAAAATTTAATTTTTAATAAATTGAAATAACTAAATACCCGAACTGGTGTCGAATTGAATCCAATCATTTTGAAAGAATATAAAAGTCAAACTAAACTTTTCTAAATTTATAAGAAACCTAACTAAACCAGACCAAAAATTTGTGACAATAATGATTTTTTTTATTTTTAAAATTCCAAAATTTCAGTTCAACTCCGAATATTTTTAAATCTCCAAATTGAACCAAACTGATACACCCATATAACAATATGTGATATTAGCTAATGTTATATTAGTTACTGTGCCTGTGTGCAAGTCAATTGAAATTGTAGTCCAAGCCAAATGAAAGATCTCAAAATTTTTCAGTTAACTCGCCGAGTACCCAAACTCTTAAAAATACAGTTCTGGACTACTCACAATTCAGGCAAGTCTAACCCAATTTATAGTTTATGCTATTATATCTTGAATTAATGCTACATTTTCATACCTATTTCGCCAGTTGAAAAGTTCATAAAGGAAGAAAAATGGTGATGTAGGAGGACGCGAAATAAAGTTGCAGACTAGTATATTTGGTTTTAGAAATGTATCACATGCACAGCGCTAGATATTACTTAAACAATATGAAGCATAACCCCAAATCTGAGAAGGCAACTAATCCATTGTCTGGAAATTGAAAGAACTGTCATCCACCGTTAAAAAATACAGGGCCTTACGAAGTGTTACCCAAATCCCTCGAAATGAATCTAGACAGTGCACAGCCGTAAGCTTATATATGCAGTTGGCTTATGCTGCATTGCACTGTAATGATTCGTCCAAACACATTCTTCATTTGGTACACAACATGACAAATCCTTTCCTCTGTACAAATTTAATGAAGTGCACATCACTCTGCAGCACCGTCATTCTGCAACTATTAGCCACCATCTTCTGTAAAAACAGATTTTCTTTTGTTACCTCACAGCCACATGCAGTTGTCCAATGCTGCAGTGTAACACAATGATTCATCCAATTGCGTGCCTCTTCATTTGATATATCAATATGTGACAAGTCCTTCCTCACACATGTACTGAAATCTGCATCACTCTGCACCATATCATTATTCGCATTATTCCGCACCAGTTGCCACCACTCCCCTGAAAAGACAGATTTTCTTTGGTCCAGACATTCTTGCAATGGGAGCCATCCTTCACAGAAACAAAGAAACCATGCATGCAAAGTTTCATAATCCCTGGAAGATCTCATTTGTAGATTCTATAGGATTCATGTAAACAAATTTACACTTCCTGGATTCTGCTGCCTAGACAAGCGGCTCACCACAGTTCATGTTGCTTGCATGGCCCACAGTCAGGTTGTATGCTGTAATTATCCAACAAGTAGGCTTAGAGAACAAGAAAATAAGCCACCTGCAGTCTTGAAGATCACATTGATTTTGTGACTGACTGATTTACTCGAGTCGTACTAGATCAGTTTTTTCCTTTTGCTGTGCAGTTTCAACATATTGCTCAGCAAGTTTCTTCACTTTCGCACCTTCCTTGATTAGGAAATTAGCATTCTTTGCATTTACATGGAATTTCATAACTTTATCAGTAGTCTTTGCGACAGCCCACCTATACTGTTCAGCAGTGACTATGCCACTTTTACAAAGCAGCCTGATGTGCTCTTTGATGTACATTTCAACCTGCAAATAATGAGAATGACTGGTCAAGCGAACTAGTTTGCAAAGAGGAAACAATAAATAATGAGAATGACTGGTCAAGCGAACTAGTTTGCAAAGAGGAAACAATAGGAAAAGAAAAGTAGGCAACCAAAATCTTCTATACAGAATCATTGCATTAGTGCGATACTCATTTACTTCAAATATGGATAAAAGGACAACAACAGAAGCAGAGAATTCATAATGGGTAGGTCACCAAGTACCTTCTTAGAAACAACATTGATTGCATTATGCTGCTTGTTAGTCTCAATTTTAGATTTATCCTTCCTTAAGATGCTTTCACTTGTTTGTGAATGGTTGCATGAATTTTCTCCATCACATTTCTGGACAATGGAAGCATCAGTTATATGCTTAAGTTGGCTTGAAATGTTTTCCTTAGCTGGACCTTCAGCATCAACTAGCCCATATAATTTTCTTGGTGTGTCTTCTTGAAATTTATTTATCAGTGGTTCCTTGTCTGGACCATATAATTCTTCACACTCCGCAAGATAAGGTTCTTCATTTTCTTCGCTGGGCAATAGCTCTGAAAGAACAAAAGACTTATCAGTCCCATCCTCTGCTGTTGATCTACTGGTGCTCAAGTTGATGTGACTCTTCAGCATGGGACAAGTATGATTGAGTTCTTCAATTTCTCCTAAGTTCTTATGATCTTCAAAATTTTGAACATCATTCAACCTTTCAGAATTAAGAGTGGAGAAGACTACTTTCACTTTCAATTCAACTTCTTCTGCTGGTAGCTTTGGGACTTTCATAGCAGCAGCACCAATGTAGTCTTCATCTTCTAAATCATATTCAAAATCACCATATATATCCACCTCTGGATGTGAATCCAATTCAAATATGTTATCAGGCTCTTCTTCTTTGTTCTCCATTGGGGAATCTTCTACTTCACTAAAAGACTCCTTGTTATGGCATGGGCTACTTGGAGGAGAGTCAGGCAAAAGCCCTGCATTTTTCAATGCATCCCTGACTGCAGGATCAATTGGAAGTTCCTCATTAGCTTGTTCTGATTGATCAACCAGCCAAAATGATATGGGCGATGAATTTGGTTCCTTGGCTCTAATGGACTCACAGTTATCTGAACGATGCAATATTTCCTGTGAACAAAGGTTCAAATAAACTAATTTGCTGTTTGACTTATCAGCCACTTCCTTCTCAATATTAATTGCATCTGCAACAGCCAACTCTCTTTCTGCTGTTCTCCGAATCTCTGGCAGATTTACTTTCCTCAAAAAATGTTCTGTCAAACGATAAAGCTGTGTCTGCACAATAAACAATAACCTAAACTATAATCAAGTCCATGCTTAGTTGGGAAGATTTACTACAGTCTGGAAACCATTTCTGTTACCCTCAACAATTAGAGGTTGACAGGGAAATGGATATCATTTGTCCGAATCCAACGCCACTGATGCAAATAATGACCAAATTATGCATTCAGTATTTTCCAACTCAAAAGCCCAATTCTATGCAACCAAACATGCATTGATCTGAATTTTGGTTTCGAAACACAAACTTTATTTTAAAGAGATTACTTCGTAACATGCGGCAGTAATGACAATGCTAATTTTTAACCAGTGGTGGACTTGTGGATGATAATGTGGTCCAGCAACAAACCCTCACATTTGAAGTGAAAAAAAAAAGAAGGTTCAAAATCAGACCCCTTGTTCTTTTCCTTATTTCATCAAAAAACAACCTAAAACATGGCTAGGATGTATATCATTTGCAAAAAACAAGCCAAGCCTGGTTATACACAAGGCATTGATTACCTGCCTAACTGACATGGGAATTTTACCATGCTGACTGGGTGCTAACACTGGTCTCATATCTACTGGCAGTTGAGCCTGCTCACATGCACCAGGAGAAGGAAAAGAAAAAAAAAATTAACATCAGTTTGCAGAAAGTATTACTGGATCAAACTCCTAGTAGAAAAACTGTTTTTAGGGAGTAAAATACATACTAGTAAGGGGTAATTTCCCTTGAGCATGGCATTGTCTTCCTCTTTTCCATGCATTGTATTTGTACCCGAAGCACCCTTTTTTCTTGCAAGTACCTCCAAAGCCCATTTTCTTTTGTCAATCTTCTTATCATCACATTGACCACCTGTTCCCTTCTGCAAATTGACTTTAGAACAGCGTGATGACCCCTGCAAGGTTCCATGTGGGGCTTTTTGTGGATGTGCTTTAGTTGAAGCAGCGGTAGTCTTTGAGTTTGGAACTTTATCCTTAGACCCTTTACCATGAATTAAAGAAGCAGACTGCTTTGAAGAAACTTTACTTGCTTCATTTAGTTTTTGTGTATGATCATCAGGAGATGGATTCTGACCTTTTTCTGTTGAAGTGAGCAGCCCTTGTTCAGAATTACTTGCGGTTGTAAGAGCTGAAAGAGGTTTTATATCATCCTTTCTTGGGAAAACAGATGTTTTCTTGGGAAAACAGATGTATCTGCTAAATACAATCTGGAAAGAATGGGATTTTTTGCCTGAGACTCAGATGCCTGCTCCATTTCTGAGCCTTCGGGGCTTTTTCTCAGAAGGTTAAGAACTGACTTCAACGTTTCAATTTTTTCAGGTTTTGTAGTCCTCATGCAGCGATGCTTCCAAAATTCAACCTCACAGTCACAATCCCATGCACGCTTTCTTCTTCCATTAGAATTTCCATAGATTTTCTGTCAGGTTCTCACGAATTTTACCCCTCTGCAGCATAGACTTCTTTGCCTTCAGAGCAGCAGGTGATAATTTCTCAACAGCATCAGTCGTTGGTGCTGCTACAGCAGTACGGAAAGCATAAAGAAGCTTTGCATCAAAAAGATTTTCCCCAATATCTGCAGTGGACTTTTTACGCACAGCTTCTCTTATTTCTGTTCTGAGTTTCTGAACCACAATAGATGACTCATTGCTCTCTGTAGCCCTCCTCATGATCTTCTTGACTCTCAGTCCAGCTGCATTTTCTCTTTCTTTAGAAGATTTATCAGCAGGGCTTGGGTATGCAAGTCCCTTAGAAGATCTACGAGTGCTCTCCTGAACTATACTCATTATATCAGAATTGACATCTTCCTTCTTTGGAGATTTCTTCAATTTCACATCTTTGACAACTGCTTTCTGTTTGGGAGATTTGCAGGAATCATCATGACAAAATTCATTGGTTTGGTCTTTAGTAGGAGTCATTTGTAACTTGTCCCTTGTTCTAACTTTCTTTCCAAAAGCTGCAGCATCATCCTTAGAATTATCTTCCTTATCAGTAGCAGTCTTAAGAGCAACATCACTGGAAGAGAGAGAAAATAAGAGGTCAAATATTTTGATTTGGAATCAATAAAGGACAATTATTGATTGAAAGATTATGCATATTAACAGGCAGAAGACAGTTATAAACTAATCTACATTTTTTCTTCTAAGGTCAATTCCTTTTTCTGGGAGGAAAGTGCAGTAAGTCCAGGTTGGCAAAATTATCAGAAACCCAAAAGATATAAATGTTCTTTGGCTCAGCAAATTACTATTCTCTATTCAGTTTTTGCAAAAGTGTAGCGAAAAAACAAGGATCAGGGAAGATGCAAAGAACACAACTTTCCTGTTTGGCTTATTCAGTTGTGTTAGAAAAATGCAAGAAGAAAATAAAATATTTTATTTAAGAACGAATAAGTCATGAGGCAAACAAACTTCATGTTGATATCTTTAAATTCCAATTATAGTATCATCTTAAAATCATATTCAACTTTTCTCCAATGATATACTGTTAATAAGGGAATATCTGGTGTCAAATGCTTTATAAGAATGGCCAATAATCTAATTTTTGAGAGGAAAAGCAACCATGGGTTCCTAATTGACTACAATAAGCAAATGTGTTAATATATGTGATAGTTCAAATTTTTTATCTTCCCCTAGAAACATTCTAGGAAATATAGACCATATAACCAAAGAAGGTGTAACAGCAAGGATGTGTTCCTGACGAACAGCTAAAGGCTAGCTAAGTTTAAAAGAGAACAGGAATTTGGAAACAATGCATGAGTAACTATCTTGTAGCATAGGCAGTACGGGATTAACCCCCTATAGATTAGAGGACTAAAAATATGTAGGAAAATTAACTTGGCGTTTTGAGGCAGCTGACTGTTAAAAGTTTGAAAAATTCAAGAGACTTTCAAGGCAATCAATTAAGATTTGACTACAACTTGGACCCACATCTTTTGAAGAGTTCTATTAGTGATTTTGGGTTTAAAAGAAATTAAAAAAGTTTTAAAAGATACAAGACCTACTCCAGTTAAGAGAGATATAACCTAATAAAAGTGTAAATCTCCCAGGTTGGAGCAAAAAGTGCAAGTCTCCCAGGCGATAAATCATCAAAGTATCACTTGAGTTGCCTTCATCAAGCAAAAAGACAAAAACGACCAGTTTACATCAACATAGATTTGAGTTGGAGCAAAAAGTTAATAGACAGCTGAAATTCCAGTAGAAAGTCAAAGAGTTGTAGGTACCGGCACTGTGATGTTCTGATTTTGGACTAGTAACATCTCAGCGAAGTAAAAAACAAAATTTGAAAATGATCAAGTTGCAAGTAACCTGCAATCTCTTTGCTTCCTTTTTAAGCCAGTTATTTTGGCAGCTGCCTCATTAGCATTAGGTAGAATCTTCTCATCTGCAAACAAATGAGCAATGAGGACGTAAATCAGAAAGACCAGTTTGTAGAATCAAACTTATGCTCCTGCAGGTGAATTTTTTTCCTATGACATGGCATGGTAATTGATCAAGTGCACTTTCTTTTCTCGATGGCACAGCAAAGAAATGAAATGCATACATTTGCCTTGAAATAATCATGAAAAAGAAAGAGATCTGTTTAATTTCGAAGCCCCAAGAATGACCTGGCTTATTTTAACATATGCATGAGCTTTGCTAATACAATCTCTTCATTACCTTTTAACAAAGATTCTCCTGAATGAGTTTGCTGCTGTATGTCCCTTCTTTCTTGAGTCTCAGTTCCATTATTCTTTGTGTGATCAACTGTCAGTACATTAAATACCATTACAATTTCACATTCCTAAACATACAAAAGATCAAAATAACTTCTTTGCAATTTATCCTTTAAAAAAATAATCATAACAATTACTTTTGCAGAATTACCAGACACAAAAGAGCTGACAGATAAACTAAGATGAAGACCTATACTGCTCTCACTATTGGACAGCTTGTTTTCAGCATTCAAGTCATTAAGCAACTTTCTCAAAGGATCTTTAACACCATCAAAGCAGTTTGGTTGCTTCATTGCATCATCATCACATCTTGTTTTCAACTTGCTAAGCACCAATGAAGTAGAATGTTGACTGAAGGATGTATCATGTGACAAGGCCAGTTCAAGGCTTTGTCCCTCCAAGATCAGTGGGCTATCAGTCTCTTCAACAGACAGTGCTTCTATATCAAGATTATGACCATAAGCAGCATTAATTATCAGGTCATTGTCAACTTCTAGCGGTTGGTGAAAGTTCTCATCTGCCTCTTCAATCTCTCTATTCCCTTCGACCATTGAGACAACAACAGCCGTCTCCCCAGCATCTGCAACAGATACAGACAACTTTCCAGAAAAAGTAGCCTCAGCTAAACAGCTAATATGAGAACTTTCTGGACAATAATGGTTGTCTGGCCTCTGTATTATAGTTACAGCAGATTTATGCTGTATTTCACCAGCCAAACATCCACACAGCAAAACAAAACCAAAAATTTTTAGAGAGAGAGAGAGACCTAGTTTTCATCTTTTTAAAAGAAAAAAAGACGACTTTGATTGCAGACGTATTGGATACTAGTCTTGCAAGCATGAAGAAGGAAAATTGGGGATGTGAAATCCATATCGAATTATCCAAGCCTAGAAAGATACTAACCCATGGCATTAGAAAAGAGTGGATGTGTTTGCTTCAATGGATTGGAATGAATTGGATAAGACAATCCCCCTTGTCTGGCATTTTGTGCACCACTTAAAACAGGACAAAAAGGTGATCGTTGTCCTATCAGGTCCAACCCTCTTTTTGCTCATTCACTCCCATAGAACACAAATAACAAAATTTTCATTTAAAAAACAATCCCAACAAAAAATAAGATAAAACTACTAAAATATTGTGAACTGAAAGAAATTGATATTTTAAAGAATTTCTCATTTAGTGTTATATATAAATAAATATTTAACAAATTATTAATTCACAATGAGATAATTTACTATCTGATATACAATAATTATCTCGTATAATTAATTTTTCATGTCTTGCACACACCAAAAGAAAACAAGCTAACTACGTATCTTGTCCTATCTTGCCCCCAAGCATAGACTACAGCTATTGCTTTGTTCCTAAAATTATATATAAGATGGGAATTGTTTCATGGATTAATCAACAAAAAATCCCGAACTTAAGCTTTTTTTTTTTCAAAAATATCCTATACTTCATTTTATAACATTTTAATGTTCAAAGTATATAAATTTTTTTTTTTCACATTTAGTCTCCAATTGATTATTTCAATGATCAAAAACCTGAGTCTGATGATGTGGCATTTTTTTAAAAAGAAAAATTCTAGTAGAAAATACAATCGAAATCGTCCAAACAAAAAAATATCTAACTCTAAATTCTCTCTCTCTCTCTCCATATGAAATGCAGTGTTTAACCTAACATCCCCCCACCCCATCCCATCCAGAAAGAACCCCAACCCTATTTTTTCTCTTCTCTTCGTACCTAATTAATACTGTTCACTGCTGCTACTGTTGTTTGTTTTAATGATTAATTGGTCGCAAATGGTTTATGGATGACTATGGATTGAGTTGAAAGTTGAGGAATTTTTCAAATGGCTGATCTGCAGAACCCTGCCAGGGGCAAAATGGGTGTAAGATTGAAACAAAGAAGTTCACTTATGCCTTGGGGTCCTGTATTCTCATTGGGATGCACATAAGAATGAGATGTGAGGGTGGATCAATGCGAGTGCAATTGCTACTCTGCTGCCTTCTGATGATTTGAGATACTTGAAGTCATAAGAAATGAATGTTTGGTTGCCGAGGTATGAGTTTCCAGAGACGGTTATAGTTTTAATGAAGAAGCAGATTCATTTCTTGTGCAGCCAGAAAAATGGTTCTTTGCTTTAAGTTATTAAAGGGCCTGCTCAGGATGTTGCAGAGGTATTGATGTTTCTATTCAAGTCGAAGAGTGATGATGAAGATGGGTAAGTGCTGGCATTTAGAGTTAGTGGACGAGAGAGATTTTAGGGGTTAGATAGGTGCTTGATGATTAGGACTTTGTTTTCCACCTAGAATTCTTAAAAGAATATATGCCACATCATTTATTTCCAGATTCCAATCACTGGAAACCAATCAGGACATAGATTTGCCTATAAATCCAAATTTTGAACATTAAAATATTAAAAAATGAAGCATGGGATATAATGGAAAAAAAAAAAAAAGGCTTAAGTTCAAGATCTTATGAACTATTGTTTTATTTGACCTTTAGCCACCTAAACTAAGAACTGCTAAGAAGGAATATCCAAAATTTTACATGCATTCAGCAGTAACAGCAGCGCAGCTCATTACAGCATCAAAACAAGAAGACCCATCAGCGGAAATTAAAACCACATTGAGAAAAGGAACCAGAAACCCGACACTGCCCAACAAAATCATGGTTCCTTCTTTATAGAAAAAAAAATATTTATGAGAAAAAAGATTATGACATGAGGGATAAGATAAGAAATCCACCTAAACTAAGCAGCGTGGAGGATAAAATTATCATTCCTTATAATTTACCTTGGGCATAACCATGTATCCTCTGATGTACCTTCAGGATCAAAGCCCACACAAAACGCGTGGTACCTGTTCCCATGTTTGACAAGTAAAAAAATGCATACAAAATATATAGTTTAATAAATATACTGAACAGAATATATAGCAGAACCTAACTAGTTAACAAAATGAAAAAGTGCTATTTATGTACTATATTTTCTGCAGAAAATGAAATCATATGATGAGAAAAAATGGGATGTAAATATATAAAAGATTATTAAAAGGCAAAATAAACAGCAGATAAATACATCCTTTTGAGAGATCTCCAAGGAAATTAGCTCGCCCTTCTGTATTCCCTCACTTAGAAATCTGTTTCTTGAAGGGATTGCCTTTGTACGCTTCATCTTCACCTAGGGTTACATCCACCCCCCACCCTCTCTATCTATCTCTCTGTCTCTTAGCACTTTTAATGCATGTATGCAACAGGAGAGAGGAGATGAGGGACACAAGTAATAACCAACTAAAATTTAACTCTTCACAGAAGCTATATAGTGAAGTATAATATCCTAACCCACATCAATCTATGCTTAAAATTTCTAAATTATATCCAATTGATGGGAATAAAATATATCATGAGCACCAAGCCGTTGAACTATCCAGATCAGAGTCCATCACAAAAGCTATAGAGAGAATCAGCTTTCTTAACCTATATTAAGCTACACATAGGGAGATAAAATTTACCAAATGTCACAAGAATCACAAGCAATTGAGGTATCCAAGTTAGAGTCATCCTCAATTGTTGCTGATCCACTTCGAATTTTGCACCCATCTCCATCCAAGCAGATAACTGCCTACAAAATGATAAAGTACCTAAGAATTAGAATATGGTTACTGTAACCTTGAATTATGCAGAAAATATGACCTCAAATTACAAAAAGCTACATCTAAGTTTCTGAAATAACACAAACTTCCCTGAGGAATTTTGTTTTGAACAAAAACAAAAGGCATTCAGGTGTCCAGATTCTGTTTATTCAAAAAAGGGTCTCTCCACCGACATCCAACCACTTGCTATAATGGAAAGAGGTTTTGCCATCTACTATAATTTTTAACTAACTTCTTAATGACTACTCCACATGATCTCCAATAAATGAATAAACAAAATGCACTTTATTCTAGAAGCAACCAAGCTGCTTTTAAGCACAACAGGAGACCCATCTTATGCAGCATTGCAGGAACTATTCCCACATAAGCACAGCACCAGTAAAGTTTAACAATAACAACAAGAGATGATGACTCCTAGACTAGAGTATTCAACACACTTAAAGCACATTAAAATACTCTAGTATAATATGCGTTACAATTTTCATATATCTGTTAAGTTTAATAAATTACCTCTGGTTGAAAAGGTCATTGTATTTATAAGTGCTGGAATTTCTTAATTCTCAATGACATTTAATAAATTCGTTTTAACACCTTAAAATGATAATATGTGGATGATGCTTACATTCTCATCAATATAGTATGATGGAAAAGAAAGAGTGTTGTTCTTCCATTCAATAGACCACTCATCATCCCTACAGGATAAACAAAGGAAAAGAAAAATGAATGACTACCTCAAAAACCATAATAGAGGGCAATCCTTGGGCCCTTTAAAAGTAAACACTGAATAACAAACATCAATCATGGATGAAAATCAAAAGAGTAAAATCTCAGTAATTTAAGTCCTAGCACTCAAATGATATATGGAATATGAACACATATAAACAATACAAAACATATTCACGCATAGATCTTGAACCTTCTAATTAATTCATCTATTCAATTATGATTCCAACACATCTCAACTTCATCTTCAACTGATAGAACTTCTTATCAATTGCTATTATTTCAACATAAAATCAGTGAGCAGATAAGATTAATATTCTACCACTAGGGCAACGGTGCTTCTGCTGATTAGTGAAACAGATCAGTTAACCAGAGACAAAAACTGCTATAGCTAACAAAAAATGAAAGCAGCACTAAGTGGAATAATAGATTGCCAGATACGAAAATGCAATAAGTAGAATACCAATGCACAAAAAAAGAGGCTTCCAATCAGTATAATATCAACAACAAAGATATTGCATAAGGAAGAAAATAATTACCCGGAAAATGAATCATCAACAACCTTGTTGTTTCCAATGACATCATACACCTTTATAATTAAAAAAAAAAAAGTTTTCAGCCATCACTCTGTACAACCTTCCGAATGTAATTTCAGTACAGCTTCATGAAAGATATTATGATAGCCTAATGATTATTAGTTCATAGAAATCAAAAATCAAGGGAAGTAAATTTCCCCCCCACAAATAAATTTCTCAAGTCATAATTACAAAGAGAAAAAAAATTCCTGTTAAATGAAAAAGAAGGCAATGATTCAAGAATTTCTTTCTATCACTCACTGGAACACATGTGATCAATTGAAACTCATTCTGGCAAAGTGGGCAAAGGTTTGTGATTGTAGCCCAGTTGTCAATGCAACCAAAACAGAACCTGAAATTCTCAAAATGAACCAAGTTTCTTTTTTTAGTCTGCATTTGGTCTAAGCAATAATATAGTTGGTAGAAATATACATAATACTCCTGCTTTGATTGAGTTCGGTCAAAAGAAACGCTTCCAATTCAATAAAAAAATCCTCTAATAATTTTTTTTAAAGACCCACGGTCCGCGGTGAAAAACACTTACCAAATAAAGAAAAAGCTAGAAAGAAGAAGAAAATACATACCAGTGCTGGCAGCAATCAAGAAACCCCCTGTCAATGATAATGTCCAAACATATCCCACATCTTTCACCCTCAAAATTAGAATTATCCTGCACATTGTAATTCCCAACAAAATTTCCATTGAAAAATCATAAATGATAACTACAATTTTTAACTTATTTAATAAATGGTTAAGAGCTCAACGCTACAATCAAAGCAAAGAACAAAATTTTATTGCACATACAGCTCAGTAGTGCTTATAAACAGAAACTTAAGTTCTCAAACTGTGTGCATAATTCACTAAAAACGTTAATAAGTCTGCAATCAATGAATTATAATAAAAAAATAAGCCATTGAAACTAAAAGAGAGAAGGAAATTACTTGAAACTTACATTATTATCATAAACTTCAATAGCATCTTCTTCTAATAATCCATTAGTAACAAAATCTACCTCCATTATCATATCTTACAAAAACCAACCTTTTCGGATCAAATCTACACCACCGAAAAGAACCAAAAAAGGGGGAAAAATCAAAGCACAAATAAAAGATACGCTAATGAATTTTGAGTATCTAATTTCATAGCAGAAATTAGATATTATGATTAAGTTTGAGATGGTCCGATCAAATAGAAGCAAATATAGATGATATTCGAAGAGCAAAACGGGAAATTAGAGGATTTATTGGAGGGAGGGGGGGAGGAATTAGGTCAAACACAGAAATTGACTACTATAGATGAAGATTATTAGCTGCGGTTAAGGAAAAATCGACATTTCTCCTCGGGGCGTTATGCCTGTGGAAGTGATGCAGATTGAGAAGAAGAAGGGCAGGTTCGTAATTTGGCGGTTTCGAAGAGCAGCCAGCAACGGGGCTGGATTGCCGAAAGGTTAACGCATTTTTATTCAGGGCAACTACAGGCCGTTTAATTGGAGCTGTCGTCGCACGATTTGAACCTGAGTGTAATCGTGGAGTATAACTTTAAAAAATTCAACTACTGGTCGTTAAGTTATGCCGTTTACTTAGTCTTTTATTAAGCTAAAATGGGAATTTTTTTTCAGGTGAATTTTACGCTGACATTACGATGAAAAAAAAAATTTGCTTAAAAAAACATAAAATGAGTTTCTTTATTTTTTTCAGTTATAGGTTATTTCAGTCTATAAGTCAATTCTAAGATCCTTTTGTATTTAATTTGAATGTGACATATCATATTTATATTTTTTGTTTTTATTTTTAAATTAAATAATTGATATTTTAAATATAAAATTTAAAAGTGTATAATTATTTATTGAATAACAAATCTCAACTATTGATTTGGAATTCAATGATCAAAATTATGTAAATATGATAGATTATATTAAAATTAAATATAAGAAAATTTTAATCATGTGAATTAAATCAGTAAATTAATGAATCTATAGCAAAAAGTTAATTCACATTCATTCCTAATTTCAAGCTTATATATATATATATATATATATATATATATATATATATATATATATATATATATATATATAAACCAGTACTATAATAATAAGACACTCGGAAAAGTCATTCCAAAAAAATTAAACAAAAAATAGCTCACATAACTATATTGTTTTTATTAAGTCCTTCATGTTTAATGCTCTAATTCTTGAAGAAAAAAAATAAGAAAGAAAGAAAGAAAATACTACAAGAAAATTATATGCACAATCTTTACACATTATTTTATCCACATGACATTTTCGAGTTTCTCTTATGTTATATGTATGCATGCTTGAGGGATTGTGTTTTACTTTTTATTTTTGCAATCACTATAAGCATATTAATGATTAATGGGAGGTGGTATTAACATATGATTACATATTAATTCAGATCTTCAATTTTATACAGTATAATTATAAAAGAAAATTCATTATACTTAAATGAAACAATTTCTAATAATCAATCAAACAAATAATATTAAGTATTTATAATTATAAATAAAATTAATAGATAATTATAAATTATATATACATATGTTAGTCAATTATAATAAAGAATGATCAATTGATTTATGTTTTCAATTTATACAATATAATTTTAAGAGCAAAATTATTAAATTTAAATGAAATAATTTCTGATAATCTATTATACTATTATTAGCTTTCATATACTCAAAATTTTTAACAATTAGTAGAATTAATTTAAATCTTAGTTTCCTATTTAAAATTATTACTTGTTAAATTTTTCTAATTTCATATTGAGAAATTGTTTAAAATTTTTACTTTTTAGATTTTCTAATTTTTCATTCAATAATTTTTATTATATGATCTTAGCTTCCTATTTAGAATTTTTAAGATTTTTTAATTTTTTATTTAGAATTTTTTATATGACAATTAATTTTTCAGTTTCTTATTTATAAATTTTTGATATGATAATTTTTTGTAATGTTATATAAAATAACAACACGTGACTATGTTATACACAATTATCGATAAAAAGACAAATAATTATTTAAAACTAATTTTAAGACTAAAATTAATAATATATATTGATTAATTTTTATTTAAATAATATAGTAAAATTCTGCTATATTTTATTTTTTATCTCTAGTTTTTATTTTTTTCAGTTTTTATTAAAAGCAATTTTAATATTTTCACATTAGAGTTTTTTTTTTTTCTTATTCTCAATATTCATATTTACTCGTTATGCCAAATTTGCTTTATCTATAATATATAGTATATAATACATATTGATAGAATAACACTTATCGATTATGAAAGAAATAAAAATGAATTAAGTAGTTGCAGATTTTGAGTCTAAATCAAATAATTATAATTGTGAAAGACCCTTAATAAATAATAATATCTTAAAATTTTTAAATTTTTACATTAATTTTTAATTATAGTCAAAATATTCAAACCTTATAACTATATTTCAATTTAAAATTTTAGTTGCAATTGTAACCAAATTCTAAATGAAATGAGAGAGGAATGCATACGATTAAATAATAAAAAATATTTTAATTTGCTAACTCATTAGTCTATTAACATTTAACTAACGTTAGTTTACTTAATTAATTTGTGTAATTAACAGAATGAAACTCTAATTAATTAAAAATAATAGTTTCTTGCTATTTTATATTTTTATATTTTCTTTTATTTTCTCAATAATAAAATAAAAGAACTTCAAGGAATCCAAGTCGGTTCTCTCCCATCAAATTAAACTAAAGAGAACCGAAGATAAATGAAACAAGAGCTTGCAAAAACTCAAACGGAGTGTTTAGTGGTAGGATAGAATCACTACCACTAATAAAAGCAGAAGCAGAAGCAGAAGTAAAGGATTGAATAGTGGTTGTATCTATAATTTATAAAAGTAAAACTAACTGCTAATACTAATTTTTGTCTCTTTATAGATCTAATATACCACTGTTCTGCTCGTAAATATAGAGCTGATATTATATAGCAGGAGGTGGAAAGGTCATGGATTTTCAGAAAGAGATGAGGCAATCAATTTCTTGAAACAAGAGAAAAGAAGATAGTGTTGCTTTCGGAGCTAATACTTTTGCAGATGTTGTGTAATTTTATTTTTTTTTTTGCAGGCTGGTTAATAAGTTTTTTTTTTTAATTAACCAAGGTTAGTTAATAAGGTTAGATATTGTTTGCGAAATTTCTAAGTGGATTTATGACTTAATAAAGAAAATAATTTTTTAAAAAATTAAATATCAAATCAAATGTAACAACTCTTGTAGTTTTTTTATATTTAAAATTTGACTATATTTGTAATTTAAATTTAAATTAAGATAGATACAATTATAAAATTTAAATATTTTGACTATAATTATAAATGTATGCAAAACTAAAACATTAGGCTATAGAGGAAAAGCTTATTCTCACTCATTCCTCTCAAAACTTGTCCTCATTTCCTATTAAAAAGCTTTTTCTTGCATCCTTGTCAACTTCCCTTCACAGCGAGAAAGCATTATTTTATACAACTTTAATTTGATCATATCTGCATGCCTCATATATCATCCTCCAAGGGAAAAGTTCAAACTAAGTTGGTAAGACTAGTCCAAAGGGTATGAGGTTGGGGCGAACGAAATCGATCAATATTCAATAATTCCAAAAAAGTCAGCTTTTACTTGTTCTTTTATATATTTGGTGTGACAGGCGCTTGGATGCTATTTTTCTATTTAAAGAAATGAACTTTAGTGTTTTTTAAAACAAAGATGTATAGTGAGGATGGGACAAAGGCTATAAATTTAGTTATTAGACTTTTACGGTTACCATAAGAAGAAGAAGAAGAGGAGGAGAAAGCTGAGGTATGGTTAGAGAAGTGAAAATCACCAGAAGAACACTACCCAGGTAAGTTGAAGTAGCTTCTAGCCCAACCAACTCCTCGTTTGGTATGATGCTTTTTTGGGTATAAGACCTTTTTTCATGTTTTCTCCTGTTGCTTCCGTCTTGGTGGGGTATTCGATTTGAATGCTTTCCTGCCCTCTTTTCTATTTAATTTTTGGTTTTGGGTTAATCCTTTATTTAAAGAGAAAACTCATGTAATTGGAGGGCATAAATCAAACGGAGAAGTCATAAAATCCAAAATTATCTTAATTTTGAATTTTCTTTTTTTTTTTTTTTTTTGTTTTTAACTAATTTAGATTCACTATCTTGTAACAAGTAAGCAGTTGAAGGGCAAAGTAACTATCTGCTCTTCCTTTCTATATGCATGCGGGTCCACATCTACGAGTGCAGCAGTGTCATCAGCACATGATCTCCTTAGAAACTGCAACATATTATACCTTATTGTGTGATACTTTTCTGGAGGCTTTTTCAACCTGTGCTTGGTAAGCTATAAGCTTCACAAATAAAATGAAATTAATGCCCATTTTTGGTGCTTGTCATTTTGACTTTAGAGGTTAACCACTTCTTATATGGTTGTGATATAGTTGATCATGACGTAGATTCTATCATCCTTTCCCCTAGAACTGGCACACTTTGTTTTTTGTGGACCAATTCCATTTTAACTTTTCTCATATGGATTCTGAACTTGTTGTCAGTCAAAGCAAATATATTCTCCTAAAAAATTTGTTGCCAATAGTTGATCAGTTCACTGTTGAAGAATAATGATTTATGAAAAAAATTCATTCACCAGCTATTCAGGTTCTCAGATGGCTACTTCACATTGGATTAGAATGGCTGAGTAGAAAAGTCCTTAAATCAGTATATTGGTCAAGTATGTGCCTCCAAGTGCATATGCTGAGGTCCAATTCCGAACCACTGCTTCCCACTCCTCTTCGTCATTTCCTTAGTGAAATATGGCTAAATAGCTAAAGTTGTATTTCTTGTATTTGAGAAGTCTCTTGGTCAGGCAATGGACTCCAAAAGCTTGCCATTAGATTACTGAAACGTATTCAAAAGCTTCTGCTCCTCTTAAGAATCTTGAGGTTTTGATTGTTGTAAAAGCATATAATGGGTTATTTTATAATGAATGCGTTGTCCCTTAAGCTAAATTTCAACCATAAGAATGGGCCTAGTTCAAATGCTCATAAAAATTAAATGGAATGAATTGATATGCTATTGTGAAATAATGAGCGAGTATATCGATTTCTCACAGCATATTCAATTGCCACTCTGATATCCATTTGAGCCAGTAGCATAGAAAATTATCTTATTTAACTTAGAAGCATCCCTTGCATTGATGTATAATGTTGCCTTGGATGTGGCAGGATATCCATTTGAAGGCTGGCTTGGTGTAAGCACCTTGTGCTTCCTTTTACACATATTTGCCTATCAAAATGCATGCTTTCAATTGCTGCTTCAGCTCAAAGCAAACCAGAAAACTAGGATGTGAGGATCCTATCACACTTGCATCTGAGACACCATGTAAGTAGAAATTCAAGAGTTGTTTTTTTCCTTCCTTCTAGACTTAGGTAAATAAATGAAGACTCCCATGAAACAGAATGCATAGCCACTTTGCAGGAAGGTTGCATTCTACCTTTAAATGGAACCTAAACCTGGCACTGTAATTTTCAGTTGTCTAGTGCATGTCACAGGTACACTATAAAGAATTAGAATTACTAACCACAGTTTGTTGCAATGCCAAGTCTTTGATGCTTCACAATTCTTACATCTGACACCTTTCATAGTCTCATCTCAGGTCTTGCCATGTGCTTGTCTAGTGCAGTACTTGCTCGCTTGCTTGTGTGTGCATGCTATGTCAATGAAATCATACTAAAATAAAATGTCGCTTTGAATGCTGTGACTTATCTTTTCCCTCAAGTGATATTTCCAGAGACCTATTCATGATTCTTGTCATGCCTTGTGAATTGCGATGAAATTATGTCCATGATCATTTAATGTATCCCCTTTTTTCCTTTATGTTACATCGTGCTGGCATGCCTTCCACATCTTGCTTCATTATTGGCTGCATTTACATACCATGCCAGACTGCCAAGGTTTTTCTTCTTTTCTCAGTACCTTGCTAGCCCATGGTATATCTTCTTCTTCTATGTGGTATGCTTGTTTTGGCATAGCAAAAATGGTGCCTCATTGTGCTGTCCCTATCAGACCACTGTCTAGGTTCCTCAACTAGTAGGATGTGATTTTGATGCAGGGTCTTACTTACATTTATTTACAAGCCATAGGTGTAATGGTTCATTATAATCTTATAGTTTGCATGACTAACTTTTTATACTTTAATCATTTCAGTTTCTGTCAATGAAATAGAAGCTTTGTATGATCTATTTAAGAAGCTGAGTAGTACTATAACTAATGATGGCCTCATTCATAAGGTACTCATTGGGTGTACTATTTATTCTTTTGAGTGCTGCATTCTAAATGCTTTGGCTAAGCTATCTAAAAATTGATGGCATAGAGCTCTTAGCTCTTTTTACAGGATGTTCTAATTTCTGTCTTTTATTAACAGGAAGAATTCCGGCTTGCTCTCTTTAGAAATAGCAATAAGCAGAATCTTTTTGTAGACAGGGTTTGCACTCTTCCTATTACTTAATTCTTAATATGCTATCTGCAAGTTTGTAATTATAGCTAATTTATTCATTCACATAATTCATTTAAATTCCTTACTTATAGATAAGATTCATATAGCACCTGGAGCTACATGAAAGCAACATATCTCCAGGGTTATGTTTGGCTTTTTTTTTTTTTTTTGGTTGAGATATAGAATTTGATTGGATATATTACTGAATTTGATCAAATATTATAGAATAATGAACAAACAATGAAAAATTCTTTATCTAAAAAATTTGAGCAAAACGTGATATGAAATGGTTATTGTTACTATTAAGACTGCGTTTGGTTGTCTAGAAATATACTATTGAGATACAAAATTTGATCCGATAGATGTGAAAAGTGAATGAAAATATTATTAAAAATGAACAAACATGAAGAAATTTTATATTTGAAAAATTAGAGCCAAAGATGGTCTAGTATGATCACAATTACTATTCGGATCATGTTTGGTTGTCCAAAAAAATTTTTTAAATAAAAAAGTGAACCAAAAATACAAAAATGGAACGAAGAAATAGAAAAAAAAAAAGTACATCAAATGAAGAAATTCTATATTGATTTTTTTTAAAAAAAAAGGCCAAACGCACCATAAGGTGCAATGGCACTGTATGGAGCTACTGGTGTCATACGTATGAAAGTCCATTACTTAAGTCTCGATATGCTGAATATGCTGGCTGAATTTTGTAAATATAACTAATTTATGCATTTACATTCATATAAGCCATTTGACCTTTAACAACATAATCAATAATGCCTACTTGGATGATTAGAGAGCTGCATCGGTACTATATCAGGACATACTTAAATGTGGATTGCTGAGAGTTATTGTGAATGTAGCAATTTTAAAGGGAAATATATTATTGCAAGTTCATTTGCCTAAAACATGTGCTAATAAAATATTATTCAACCGATCTTTGGTTTCATGTTGGACATCATCTTTTCATTGGCCTACTTTCTTAGCTATGCCAGATTTCATAAAGCTTTTAATACTTCATGCCATGGCAACTTATTACAGGTATTTGATCTTTTCGATGTCAAACATAACGGGGTAATTGAATTTGGTGAGTTTGTTCGGTCATTGAGCATCTTCCACCCAAATGCTTCTAAAGAAGACAAGACTTCATGTATGTTATAATATGCATATATTTATTCCTTTTCAAATGTTTCTTTTGATAATAATATGAAATTTTATGCATACAACAGAACTTGGTATCAAAATATCTATGTGGACTAAAGTGGCATAAAAACTTGTTTCAGTTGCATTTAGATTGTATGATCTACACGGAACTGGCTATATTGAGCACGAGGAGGTAAACACCAAGCAACTTTCCCTTATCCTTATGTTTTGAAGAGTATCACAAAAGTGTACCTAATATTCTAATTGTGTTGATAATAATTCGGAAGCATTCTTGACGTGCACTACATGCTGAGTGTCTATTCTTGCAGAGAATGTTTATCTGATCATCAAGTAGCAAGAAATAAACTGACTGTCAAATTAGAAGAAAATCAAATTAGCAAACAAATGACACAAGAAGATAAAGATGACAGCTTGGAGGATCTAGAATTGGAAAATGGATTGAATAAAACATTGATGTCCTACTTTCCCCAACTGCAATGCACCCCATCCTGATTGCCTGATCGCCTGATCAGTTAAATCCACTATCAATGGGTTGAGTTGAAAACAGAAGGAAAGAAAAATATTTGCTAAAGATCATTATCACGGAACATTTGCAAAGTCTTAAAAAATAGTTCTTTATTTATTTTTTTTATTTTCCAAAAAAACAAAAGAAGAAGAAGATGAAAAATAACGAAGCTTTATTTTTTTTTATTTTCCAAAAAAAAAAAAAAAAAGAAGAAGAAAAATAAAGAAGCTTTATGTATGATATTTTGCTAATGGAGAATTAGCTAAGGCACTTGACATTATTCATCATTATATGCTCCAGTGATCTGTATTTGTTCCTGTCCATATGAATCTTAGTCATGTGATACAGTTTCTCCTTCTTAGTGGTACTACTGTCCAAAATCTGGTTTTTGGTATGCATTATTATAAAATGAGTATTGTCCATATTTACTCTCTGATTATCTCATACTTGCAAATCTAATTTCTAACCTTTTTGTAAATGCCTATTGTGCTGGAAGTTGAAGGAGATGGTATTGGCTTTTCTGAGTGAATCAGAGATGACACTTCCCAACGACATTGTTGAATCCATTATAGATAAGGTGTCAAAAGTTTCTTTGAAATGCACAATTTTTGAAAGTTTACTTGGACCTTCTAGTCATTCATTTTGGTTATTGTAAATTTTACAGACAATGGCGGAGGCAGATTCGAAAGGAGATGGAAAGATTGATCAAGAAGAATGGATGGAATATGTAGCAAAGAATCCATCTCTTATAAAGAACATGACTCTTCCGCATTTAAGGTGGGTTCTAGATCCATACATTTGATGTAATAGTCACTAACCATAGATTGAGACTGAAATATCATCAACCGAATTAATTCCTTCTCATTTGATTTTATTTTTGTTCTTTTTGCAGGGAACTAACTCTAACATTTCCTAGCTTTTTGGTGACCAGTGAAGTTCCTGATTAGAAATAATATTTCATCAAGCATGCCATAGCGGAAGGCATCATATTCTCCTCCAATAAGAAGCATACAACAATGGAAAAACTTTGATCCAGCAGCAGCATAAACTTAAATAAAGACCACTGAGTTCTGAATAGATGCTCTTAAAGGACGGTGAGCAAGGAAATTATGCCAAATTGTGTACTGTTTAACATCACTTTTTAGCTTGCATCAAAAGATTTTAATCTATACCATTCGTCTATTTTGTTCATATATATTGTTGATATTGGTTTATGAATTGAGGTACATTTGGTCCTGACAAAGAAAATCAAGATTAGAATATAAATAAATCTCATAGCTGTTCTGATCAATCGAGAATGTATGGGAGTACTATTTCATCTCATAGTTATTCTTGATTAACCAAGGCTTTTCTTTTTCTTTTTCTGATTTCTAAAAGCAAATGACCAAATGGTTATAAAGTTCATTTTTATCAAATATGTTATGATGTATATAATGGAAGTAGTTCTTCTTCCCCCCTTCCATAATGACCTTTCGCGGGCTAAACCTCGTCATAGAATCCCATGCTCGACATTTCGATCAAGACAATGAGTTGGATCACTTGTAGCAAATAGCATCACTGCTTGTTGGTTGATTACGGAATGAACAAAGGGAACTTCAGAATTGGGGAGAGGACGGTTGTTAATTGTATCAAACGGTTCCATTCTTAGCTGCCCAGCTATCTACCTTGAAAAGAATCAGATTCTTTGACTCAAATTGGAGAAATTCTGGCCATTGATAAGGAAAGCAGTCTCGTGAACCTCAGCCAGAGGTTATCGAGAAGCTAGTATACTTCCACTTGCTTCTTGGCACAAATTCCTCATGAATATGGTTACAGTAAAGTCTAAATGATGAAACGTCTATGACTTGATGTTGATCACAATCTGTTGGCTGTCTTTAGGAACAAAAGAACATTAAAGGAAAGAATTTTCTTGTGAAAAGCAAGATTCCTCACCATAATAGCATCTTCTTGATTGGTAGTTCTTGAAGCAATAATAAGGACGTCTAATGCATTAAACGTCTGTTCCACCGGCTAGTAGAGTGATCCATTAAAACTCTTTATAGGCAGATTTAAATTCAAATTAACATATCAAGACTAGTCCTATTTTAAAAATATTAACTATAAATGACATAATCATTTTTCCGTATGGGAAATAATTTTGGTAGAAATAATGACTTTCGGCTTATTATGATGTCTTTGTCAGTGTTCATTAGTCTCTCAATATGCAATAATGCTACAGTGTTTTGGTTTGGAAATACTCTCATCTGCAGTAAATGAAGCAGGATATGTATGGCAGTGGAGATAGTTTTCACCACAAGAGGATTTTCCATGTTGACATTATTAGCTAAAATTCTACAGACTTGAGGTTTCATGGCTTTTGGCATGGCACATTTTCAATAAATGTTCTCAAATTAGCAATCATCTTGCAACCCACTATAATATATTTCTCCATTTTGTTTGAGATCAAATAGAAAAATAGATTGGCCCAAAAGCCACTGTATACAATTGAATATTTGGTGGGAGAGGGACTAAAAGCATGTTCTTTGCATTGCTGTTGCAAAAATCTATAATTATTGGCTAAAATTAATTAATATTTTCAAGTTTTAAAATATTTTTAGATATTCATAAAAATTATTTAGTTATAATGTTAAATTAATTTAATAATTATTTATAAAAATTTGGATTTTAAACTTAATTATTATCTCTTAAAATTAATATTGAAAAAAAAATCATAAACAGTTATTAAAAAATATTTCTTTAACTTTTTGGTTTTCTTCTGCTTGGTATTAGTATTGCCATACATACATTAGATGATGTGAATGAAGGGTGAGTGGATGGAGATTTGGTAGGTGGAGGGGCAAGTGATGGTGTTGGGTGACACAGTGGTCGAATTGGGGTTGTCTAATGGCCTTAAAGGAAAAATACAAGTTTGATCGCTTAACTGCAGTTAGCACCTAGCTAATTGCTGAAACCAAATATGAACAATATTCTAATCATTTTATGGTTTTGACCAAGTTACTTTATCAGTTTTGATGTTGCTTGTCAATCTGAAAGTTATGACTTTTTTTTTTCAAAGAAAAATCAAAGAATTATTTTTTTTTTTTTTTTGCATTTATACTTTTATTAAATATTTTTAAAATCAATTATCATAAATAATTTTTTGACATCAATTATATATATATATATATATATCAAACAAAGCTAATTAATTTTCTATTTGAAAAAAGAAATAATGATAAAAAAAAAAGTGAAGAAAAAGAAAATGAGTGAAAGAAAGTAAGAAACAAAATTATTTTCTTTTCATTTATTTAGAAAGGAGTAAAGATACTGAGAGACAAGTATTTTTTCTTATTTGAAAAAGAAAAAATTAACAAAAACAAAGTTAATATAAAAAGTAAATAAGAGTAATTTTATAAGATTAATCTCAATTGAAATTCTCACGTGAGTTTCTATACTCTTTTCATAATGAGGTGACTAAAAATAGTAATTTCAGGATTTTTCTCTTTTCATTTCTTCTATATTTTCCAAATAAAAAAAATTATCACTTTCACCCCTCCCTGCTTTTCTCCCTCCCACTTCCTTTTCCAAAATTTTCTTTTTCCAACATAGAAAATAAAAACTTACAATATTGTTCATGTGCTTTCTAACTATACCTAATACCTATTATGGTGATTCATATTTCTGTTTATTTTATGTGGAAATTCAAATGTTCTGGATATATATTTCAAAGATTTCAATTTCTTATACATATACGTAATTGACTAATAATATTTCAGCAAATTAAGGTTTCTTTGTTCATGCTTCATGAGCGGAGGTACGTAGATTGATTACCTCATAAACTAAATATGTTGTAAACATATTGTATCTTACAAAAATGGTCTCAAAATCACATACTAATTTTTTATTATTCAAAAGTTGGGACAAAAGAATCAGAAATTATCACTCATACACTAATCAATTTTTAACTCAATAATTTCAAAAGTGAGATTGCATGTTTCAATTTTAACTAAAAAATTATTGCCAATTATTCATTAGAAGTTGTAGACTCCGTTTGTTTTGTATAAAATATTTTTGAAAAATATGTTTTGCATTTTTTGATATTTGATGTGCCCAAAAAAGTCGGTCGATGAAAATATTTTATTGATGAATGAAAAACTAAGTCATTAAATAAAGTCATTTTTCTGATTTTAATAGTCATTTAAATGAAAATAATCATATAAATACATGTATTTATTATTATCGATTATTTTTTACTATCAACGCTTATAATCGATTATCTCTATTGTAAAAAATGATTTTCAATGATCGGTGAGGCCCACAGAAATTTTTATTTATAATGTATTTTTCATAAATAATACAAATATAAAGTGTTTATGGTCTATGTTATTTAAAAAATATTTTTCTCAAAAAATGATTTTTATAAATAAATTATTTTTTATAAAATAAACGGAGCCTTAACATAGGGTATGTAGAAATAGTCTGACCCAGGTGATGCAAAGGAGAGTAATGGAGAGATTATTCTAGATAATATTCTTGTATCAACATTTTAGAAAAAAATACATTTACACTAGTCAAATACAAGTGTGTGTGTATATATATATTATATACATGCAAACTAAACTTAGGCCCTAAATGTGATTCTACTTGCAGTAAATGCGAAAGAGTTATGTCATTCCTTCATGTTTCTTCCCGTTTAAAGCATATTGTGTGCGCGTGTGTGTGTATATATATATATACATATATTGAAAAAAACTGCAAGTATGGGCTGCCATTGCACGAAGCAGCGAACTAAACAAGAAGAACTTGCTGTTCTTGCTTCGCAGACCCATTGTAAGATTTTTCTTACAGAAATCTATTATGGGATTTTTTTTTGTTTTTCCATTTTCTATGTAATTTATAACACATATGCTTTCTTGCAGTCAATGAAACTCAAGTTGAAGCTTTATATGAGCTATTCAAGAAATTAAGCAGTTCTTTAATTGATGATGACTTCATTAGCAGAGTAAGTTTCACATGTTATGTAGATTTATTTTATTTTCTAATTTTTTTGCATATTTGGTTTTCGACTAAGAATTGAATCGGAGATCTTATAATCCCAAAGACGACTCCATGTTAAATAGATTTTCTGATCCTTGAAAGTTCTTGTAACCCACTTCTAAACGTTCTAAATACATTTGCAGGAAGAGTTTCAGCTTGGCTTGTTTAGAAACAGCAAGAAGCAGAGTCCCCTCGCTGACAGGGTAACTATTCCATCTATTGCTACTATATAATTATTCATCCATTTCTCACATGTTATTATTTTGAAGGTTTTCGAATTGTTTGATTCCAAGCATGATGGAGTAATAGAATTCGAGGAGTTTGTTCGATCATTGTCTGTTTTCCACCCAGAAGCACCTCAATCAGAAAAAATTGCTTGTATGAAATTCTTCACATACATGTCATGCTTATGCCCAACTTAATTTTATTAATAATTTTGCTATGTAACATGGCAGTTGCATTTCAACTATATGATACATGGCAAACAGGCTTCATTGAACGAAATGAGGTACAGTCATTTTGGAGATAAATACAGGTTAATACTAATATATATATATAAAATCATGTAAAGTGATGAGTTAAAGCCTCCATTTTTCTCTCCACCAACTCGTTCTTGAATTATCTGCTGTAAAATTATCAGTGCTATGTATAAGGCAGATTCATAATGGGGTAAATGCCATCCCCACTTCTCCTCTAACAAATTAAATTTTATTTTGTCCTCACTGAGTTTCTTTAATTTGCTCACACTAAATAATATAATCTCCTTTTATTGTTATAAATTTAATTTACTCCAAATCATAACCATACAGCTCAACTGAAATTAGACTCTCTTTTTTTTTTTTTTTTTTTTTATCATTTTGATAGTAAATATTGATCATTGAATATACTTTTTTATAAAAATTCATTTTTGTCATTTTTAACTCCTTGAATTTGATCTATTAAATTCTTATTTTTCAGTGTGTACTTACACCTATAAAGTTTTTAATTATTTTAATTTATCCTATATAAAATTAGAATTCACAACTCACAATTAAGAAAATACCTTACATACCACTTGATTAAAAATTAATATTATAAAATTTCTAATTTGATGAAATTGATAACTTATTTAATGATATTGATATGAATAAAATTTATAATCAGTTCATTAACAGCGGATTAAAAAATATATCTATAAATATTATTGATATTAATACATTCATGTGTTTATTTCTATTAGCAAAGATTAATTTTACTTGTAAAATATGTAGATAAAAAGTGTTGAATCCACCACTAATTGTATAGCACTACTCGTTACTTATAGCATCTTGAGTTCATTCGTTGTTGAGATTATAAAGTAAAATAAAATTTAACGGTAACTTTAGTATTTATCTGTGGGCATATTCCATTAATTTGATTTGATTTATAAGTGTACATTCTTACGCGATGAAAAGGTCAGGAAGCTCATCTTGGCATTTCTAGAAGAATCACATTTGATTCTTTCGGACGACATTGTTGAAAGCATCATTGATAAGGTATTTTCTTGAAATAGTAGGGCAGATATTATTATATTTTTAATAATTACTTAATAGATTGATTTTGGAAACCCTCTCAATGGCGTAGACATTTGAGGATGCTGATGCAAAAAGGGATGGAAAAATTGATACAGAAGAGTGGAAAGAATTTGTTACTCGCAATTCATCTTTGCTCAAGAGTATGACCATTCCATATTTGAAGTAATTATTCCCTTTCTCACTGTTAGTTTAATCTTTTGAGTTATTACATCAAAATCTTTATGGAACATAATACTAATCTCACTGTAATTTTTGGATGTTGTAGGGATATTACAACTGCATTTCCTAGTTTTGCATTGGGATCGGAAATGGAAGTTGATTTCAATTACTGAAAGCTATACTGTTTGCACCCATCGCTCAACATCAAATCAATCAATAATTACTGAGAACAAATTTAATTGTTGTTTGTAAGAAAATTCAAGAATGAACGTGTAATCATATCGCTTTTACATAAATAGCTCTATCACCAAAATTTCACAATCTGAGTCTTGTGCCTAATATGAATGCTATACCTGTACAAATAACATAGGGGGAATTCCAGAACTAATCATAAGCAATAATGTCCTTCAAGTTCACCGGATAGCACATTTTCGAGTGCGACCCATTCCATACGTTGTCCGCCAAAATGGCATTCACCGCGTCGGTTGGATGGTACTGGTCCCACCAGATGTGATTGGAAGCATCGCTGCAAGCCATTTCTGGTTCAATGCACATTATCTAACCCTTGTACTTGCCTAACCCACAGCAAGCTTCAGTTTTCACATTAAAACCTGAACAACAAACATAAAATGTCAGATGTGAATGCTACATATAGCCAGATCAAGGATTTGCTCAAGTCTACATGTTCTTACCATGGCGTTCGTACCATGGCCTTCGTAATTCTTAATTGTATCCATGGAACCTTCAAATATGTCGCAGAAGATGAGTTTCGCGCCAGGAAGCTACTGACCTAGCTCCTCAATCATGTATCTCATGAAAAAGTTCCATGATCATGTCATTTATCTCTTTGATACACTCTCCATTCCTGCTGTTGTACTTCCACAGGTAGTGAGGAGCGCAGCCAATCGGTGGCAGCCCTATGACCACCATTTTCCTGACACTCATATTGTGCAAATCTGCGGAGTCACCATTAATGAATTACGAACTTCTGATGACTATTAACAAGACAACATCACAGAAACCTTAACTAAATTGCTCAACTTAATTTCCTGTCTCAATGATGAGGCTAAGAACTGGCTGAATCTCCATGGAAGGTACAAGTGTTGCACGTTGGATACAGTACGAAGATAGTAATGTATGTAGTCATTGATTTCTATTGATAGATAAAAGATGGAGTTGGAGATGAGATCATTTGCAGCATCCTCACCCAAGCTTAAAATAAACGACTGCAAGGTATCCACGAACTGCTGAATTTGTTGAGTCAAGGAAATTCGTCGACCCTGCACCGAAATGACACCATTGCAAATGCTTGTTAAAATTTACAAGAATGGAATCTTTATTAATTTCTATTGAGAATATAATTCCAGCACCGGCAGATGCATAATTCACTCCATGAATCAAATCTTCAATAGATCCCGACTGCCCAAGGTAACTCGGTACAAAGGCAAGCCCAAGGCGCAATTCTGATTCAAGTATCAGAACATATATTTAACTTGATTATACAAGTTCTGAGCCAAGTACAAGCACCCCAATTCTAAAACAAAAACCTAAAGCAGGAAATACATAATCGGCAAAGTTTATTCAAGGACTTCTATATAAAGGACCATAATCAAGACTTATTTCAGTTTTACCAACATGAAGAAGTCGTCTGTTTGATTGGCAAGAAAATATGAAAATCCAGGAATTCAAATGCTTCTGGCAGAAAATTAACAAAAACCCTCCCAGACTTTGCCTTAATAAACTGAAACTCTTAAGAAATTGATTTTACTTCATGTTTGCATCTCCTAAAAAATGATGTCGGTTGTGACCAAATTAAAGATCTCACATCTGATTTTCTCCTCAATTTCCCCACTTTCTCAGCAACCAAACATAGTATTAAGGTAGAAAGAAAATACACATGCAACATCAAGAAATAAAAAACCACCAAAAAAAAAAACACTCAAATTCAAATCAGAAAGCCATCCTTTTCCCCATTTCCTCTATACCCAAAAGGAGACCAAAAAAAAGAAAGAAAGTTACCATCAATCAAGAAAACCAAGATTTCATTTTGCCCTCTGTTTCCAATTCAATTTTTATCAATACCTAAACAATGAAAATGGGACTCTAAGAATCAAGAAAACGAGAAAAATAAAAATATCCATATAGTCGACAGGGATTCTGCCATTGGAGAACCGTCCTGTAGGCTGGTGGGTGTCGAAGTCTCTACCATAAGGAGGGCGGTCGGCGCAAGCTAAAGTGCCGAGGTAGTTTTTGACGCCGCAGTCAACAGAGGAGTCACCAATGATGGAGAAAGCAGGCACTAACTGACCAGTTAATGACGAAGTTGAGGGCGGCAATGAAGAAGGAGGAGGAGAGGATACAGGGGTGTTGAAAGGGATGAGAGTTTAACATAAGTTGCGGAGTTCTTGAGGGATTGCTAGGCCTCTTGGATGTGGAATTATGGTAGAAACGACAGTGCAAAGAAGGAGAACGACAACGCTGGTAGCAGGCATTTTTTGGTTGCTTGGAAAGAGAAGGGGGGCAGTGGGAGAGAGAGCGCGAGAGCGAGAAGGAAGAAGGTGGCGGAATTGGCGGTGAGAGGGAGAGTTTTGAGTAGATGAAAAGTCTAAAATAGCCTCAAATCCCACATCGAAGCAGTTATTGGTGTTGAAAGAGCTTGGGCTAGACATATGGGCTTCTTGATAATGGGTTGGGTCCCTCAAGCCCATATGTGGCACTGGGTGCTTTGTTAGGGTTTGGAGTTTTTAAATTGAAGAAATATGGGAAAAGAGGGACAGCGACAAAACAAAGACACGTGTGCCACCACTTTGCCGACCATAACGGTCTTAGATTCCTCTACCAACGGCCACAAGGGAGGAGACCGTTCTCTGCCGATGAACGACACGTGCACAGAAAAAATTTCGAATCAGCATCGATATACACGTGTGTAGGTGTGTGATATTGCAATGTCAAACATTAATCAATATACATAATCGATTTCACTCTTAAAATTTATTTAAGATGATGATTTATTATTTTTTAAAATTTAAAATTTATTTGAGATAATAATTTGTTGAATACTTTTTTCATTTCAAAATATATCACGGTTGTAATCTTTATTTCAAAATATATGATTACTTTTTATCTATTCTATTCTAATTTAAAATTTTTTCTTGTATAATGATAATAATTAGTGAAGATAATTATTTTAAAGGTAATATAATATTTTTCTATAATGCATTTTTAATCATTGTGTAAATATCTTAAACGTTATATATTTTGAAATAAATGAAGTATTAAGTTAATTATTTAATCAGTAAATGATTAAAAATTTTATTATTGGGGAAAATATTTTTAATTGTATATATTATAATAAATATTTTAATTTTATTAAACATTTTATAAATTTATTTTAAATAATATATTAAATTATAAGTTATGCAAGTTGCAAATTATCGACTAATTGGATAAAAAAGAGAATTTACTTTTTTATTTTGTGTTAGCAGCCATATGCTGTGTATGGTTATAATATCATTTATTCTACATCCAGGAGTAACGAACTTCAAATATTCTATTACCGACCTCAATTTGTTTACCGTCTGCTATGTTTAATTATAAAAGATACAGTGCTGACTTGAAACTGTATGTATGAGAAGTGACTATGACACATGTGAGGTAAAATGACCATCGGACTACTCATCATCATAATGCAAAATATTTTGAAACTGTCAAATAATTTTATAATATCCGATTAGTGCTATTTGATCATTGACCGTTGGACGCTTTCGGATTTGTCCGCTATTTCATAGTACAGGAAGTTAGAGATTCAAATATTAGTTGTCTTCGTCCTTAAGAATTCATAATAAATCAAAATCAAATTACGGGTTTTGTGTGTTTCTTGCATATATGAAAAAGAGGGATGGTGATTGGAAGTGGTAGGTGTGGATAGCAAAAGAATGGCAATAGCCCCACGCCCTGTGGCAGTAACAGATCGATCACCTGTTAATTTCCTGTCCTCCCTGAAGGGGAAATTGGGGTGAGGAGTGTTTATGATGTTACTCGTAACTTCACTGAGTTTGACACCCTATTCAATAGAAATATGCCACACTCTTGCTGGGGCTTCTTCACATCCCAACTTTTCAAGGAATATAGAGTAGGTATGGATAGCTCAATTTCCAGCCACTTTCCTCCAGGTATTTGCACAAACAAATTTTTATCGTTAAGATATTATTAGGTTGATGAATTTGAAATTCATCCAAAGTGGGACAGTGGCCACACGAAGAGTCATGGTTGTTGCTGATACTTGTCCCCATATATCTATTTGTTTAACTGTTAGTAGGTAATATATAATTTGTTATTATTATATGAAATAATGTTCTCTGATTATTAATTATAAATGGTATAGAGGTGTTTGTCGCTAGGTAGCTTTTATATCAAGTATCTTTAGAGAGGCAAAACGTAATGGCAGAGTGCAGAGGGATTTTCTTTCCTTTTTCAAGTAAAAAAAAGGGTAGGAATAATTGTTAAAACAAACTTATAGGTGATGCGTCCGCATCACATGTTCACATTAATTTGATTAATTTTTTATACTTCGTTTATTTTTTTTATGATCATATAATAAACAAATAAAAATAATTAATATAATTTTAATGATAATAATACTTTGTTTAGCATTTATTTTCTTGAAATATAATTTCAACATTAGATATTAATTTTACATATTATATTCATCTTATTTTATATTGTTTTTATTTAATTTCTATAATCTTAAAAATTTTAAAAAAATTAACCGGAACAGCACAGTATTAGGAAGCAAGTTTTGTGTTTTTGTATTCTTAGTATTCAACTGATGTGCTAGCTTTTTCAATGACTAAAATAGCCTTATTGACTCTATATATTAATGTAATATTATTAATAATTAATATAATATAATATATATATATATGTATATAAATTAATGATTCATATAATAATATACTATAATAATAATTAACAAGTAGTAGGATTGATGCTCAGCCATCTCTATTTCACGGATGACTTTTTTGCTTTTGTAATGGAGAAGTTAGTTCTGTCAAAGTCATTATGAAAGCTGTGGATCTTTTTCCTATTGTGTTTAGATTAAAACCAAAGGTGCAAAAGAGTTCAATTTTCTTTAATGGAATTCATTTCCTGTAAAATATTTAGACTGCCCCTTTTTTCATCTACACTATCTAAACAACATTTTGCAGAAATGATAGAGAGGATCACAAGCAGAATATCATGTTGTTGAACTTCTAATCATCTTTTCTATATTAAGAGACTGCAATTAACTAATATTGTGGCTTCTTAATGTGTCCAACTATTGGTGTTCCACTTTTTTATTGCCTAAGGCTGTAATATAAGAGGTGAAAGGTATATGCATGAAATTTTTATCGCAACGCAGCTTCGATAGAATAACAGGAGGCTTAATTTTATAGAAAATGTATGTCAACTTAAAGTTGCTAGAGGGTTGAGTATTAGATCTATACACAGTAGCAAAATTAGAAAGTATTTTTAAAGGGGCTGTTGGTGGCAACAACCAGATGAAAAAAAAGAGGAGGAAAAATTTGTTGAGAAAGGGGATCTGTCGAATAAGAAGGTTTTTTTTTTTTTTTTTTTTTTCATTTAATCAAAATGGTGTCGTTCCAGTAAATGGAGTGACGCCGTTTTGATAGTATTAAATATATATATATCTCAAAATTTATGTAATCCTTTTTATTGTGCCAAATTTACTTCTATCTTTATTACTACCACCAAATCAACAAACAAACCGAAGCCAACATCAAAGAAAAGAAAATAAAAATTTTTTTATTTAGTTGAATAACATAAAATTTTCATACTCAAGAACCTAAATTATATCTTAAATCTCAAGCTTCTAAATTCTTCATACTCATTCACCACTTTATTTCTCACGTCCCTTAACCTAATTCAATACCTCCTTCGAAAATCCTAGACAATGATAGAGGAGAGAACTCTTCATCATTGACTTCATAAATCCACACACACATTAATGATCCTTCACATATCAATATCAGAGAATTCATTAAAAAAGGGCAAATTGTGAAACCAATAACAAAGCAAAATAAAAGAGAAAAAAAAAAAGAAAAAGAAAAAGGGGGAGGGTCGAATGCAAACAGACCGTTTTTGACTACATCTAGTAGCGATATTATGGAGATAGCCAAGGTTTGAGAGCTGTCACAATTATTAAAAAAAAAAAAAAAAAAGGAAAAAAAGTCTCACTCTAACTGCAATATTGTAAATGTAATCATGGATACTTGAATGCTCCAGTTTAGATAGAAATAATTTATAAGATAATTCGAAAATTTTAACTTTGATATTCCAAATAATTTCTAAATTTTTCTGCAAATATATTATTTCGATGATCATACTCAGGTGAATACCGATGGTGGTGGTGGTGTGGAAAAATGAAATGAATTAAAAAAAATTATGATTTTTTGTAAATGATGAAATCGTTTGCTTTGATAATTTTAATTATTTAAGATAAATATGTGTTGTTGAAATTTTAACATATTGAATTTTTGGATTTTAGAAATTTAGATTTATTGGATTGGGATAAAAGAAAAAGTCATAGTTTTTTTTTTATTTTTTTAGCTTTAATCTCAATACAATTTGATTTGAAAGGGGTAGTTGGGATAAATTATAATTTGTGTAAAATTATTATTGGATGATGATTTTCATAAAAATAGAAAATTTAATGTAAAATTAAAGGTAAATGAATATTTTATATAAATTGAATAAAAAATTAAACAAAAGAATATTATAATTTAATAGAGTTAAAATCGAAAGATATTTCTATTTTAATACAACATATAAAACTGAAAAACTATCTAAAATAATATTACAAAATTTAGAGGATAATGTATTTAACTTCGTTTCTTTTATATATATATATATATATATATTTCAAGAAAAAGGCCTTTTTGATTTAAAAAAAAAAAAAAAGGAGGAGAAACGTTGTGGATAGTTTAGTAAAAGCAAAGCCGTTGCAATAGAGAGGCTTCCTACTCCCTCCCTCCTTCAAGTTCCAAAACAAACGGCACGTTACAGCACAAACTAAACGTAAAAAAAAAAGAAACAGACATAAGCTCCTCCTGCCGTATAGACGTTGGGTCAAAGTCCAAACTTGCTATAAAAGCCAACGGCTACAAACTCTCCTCTCCTTCTCTTCCTCTCTCCCATATTATTTAAGAGACAAATTTATCATTGGAAATCCGTTGGAGAAATATTCGCCGAAAACACTGTTCTCCTTAAAAACCGATGACCCAAATCTAGTCCAACCGTCAAATAATCGGCTCCGGCAATTAATCGCCAATCTTTCATTTCTTTTTTGTTTCTGTTTTTTTTTTTAAAAAAGTTCATATTCGTTGCCCGTTCATTTGGTTCTTTCCTTTCGGTGAGAATCCACACTCTCTCCTCTCTCTGTGCATTTCCCTTTTATTTTTATTTTTTTTAATTTTTCACATTATAGACCCAATCGTTGAAAGGTGTGCTCTAAAATGATCCAATCTGATAAACCCAGAAGCTGAGAAGAAACCCAGCTTTCTTTTCCCGATTCAGCTTCTGGGTTTATTATTATTATTATTATTTGGCTCAATTTCTTGAGGATCCATTTCATTCTTGATTCAAATGTTGAAGTTGAAGGGCTAAAGTTGTTAGCTTTTTGAGTTTTGCTTCTGGGTTTACTTTGCTTTTCTTAAAGCTGAATTCTCTTTTGAGTTTCGGCTTGTGGGTTTATTTTGGTTTTTCTTAAATCGCTGGAAATCTCATTTCTTTCTAGCTGGATTATCTAATATATAGAGAAAAAGAAAATGTCTGTTGTTGATGTTGCTTTGAATCCGGTTCATAAAGAGTCGACATATTTTCATGGTTGCTACAACAACAGCCAGCAGGGACCTGTCCCTGAAGATTCATCAATTCTAATATATCTTAGAGTCGCTGGTTCCCTCATTCCTATGCGGGTTCTAGAGTCGGATTCCATAGCATCAGTGAAGCTAAGGATCCAGACCTGTAAAGGATTTGTAGTGAAAAAACAGAAGCTAGTTTTTGGTGGGAGAGAGTTGGCTAGAAATGATTCGCTTGTTAAGGACTATTGTGTCACTAACGGCAAAGTCTTGCATTTGGTTCTTAAGCTATCTGATTTGTTGTTCATTACCGTAAGGACCACTTTCGGACGGGAATTTGAGTTCCATGTGGATAGATATAGGAATATTGGGTATTTAAAGCAACGGATATTCAAACAAGGGAGGGGCTTCGTTGATGTTGAGGAGCAAGAGATCTTTTACAATGGTGAAAAG